>JABUQX010077091.1:42500-55000 GCA_015478945.1 Trachelipus rathkii
TTTAAGGAGGTATATGTAATATATATATAAAATATTGATTAGTATTGAATTTTTATGTAGCCATAATATATTAAATATATTATATATTCATATCTCGATATATATATCATTATAGTATATCTCTGTCGATATATCGTAATTAAAATCTTTAGCCGATATATCGTAATTAAAACGTCTTTATGTTTGTAATTTGAAGATTTTGTTGAGATATGAATTGGTAATTAATAATAATAATAAATATAATAATCAATTAAGAATAATAATAATGCGATATATATATAAAATCATAATAATAATAAATGATAATTCATTCATAATAATAATAAAATCATAATATATTGGACAATCCATGCATAAAAAAATCCAAACGAGCAGTAATACTGGACTATAAAAACTCTACCTATCATAATATTAAACATACTAATCTCTAACTACTACTGATGCTGACCAGGTACACATGATCAGACATCATCAAATAAATGAATAATACAATAAATAATAATAAAATGGAAAATATATAATAAAAACTGAAAAGAATTTTAATAATATATTAAATCTAATGAAATAATATAATGCAATATATAATAATATATTAAATCATAAATAATATAGCTAGTAATTATTAATAAATTATAGATAATACAATTATTAATTTTAATTAGTATTATAGTTATAATTATAATTATTATAGTATAATTTTAATTATTATTTATATATTATTACATTAATTTTATTAATTATCTTTTAAAATTTAATATTTATATATAAATATTATATAATTATATACTATATTTAACACAAAATTTTGAAATTATAATTATATATTATATAAATTACTATTATAATATTAAATTACTTTAATCTATAGTATTAATTTCTTGTTATAATTATTTAAATTGCATTGTTCAATTATTAATTTTTAATATCGGAAATAAGAGTTAAATAATTATGAATTATAATTATGAATTATTACTTATATGAAGATAATTATATAATTATAATTTCTTTCATTGATATATCAATAATTTCTTATTGATTAATTTAAATAATATAAAATCAATTATATAATATTATATGGTTGATTCCTATAAAAAATAATATATAATAATTAAAATATATATATAAATAATTATAAAGAATATAATTGTTAAAATAAATAAAAAGAGAACTAATTGCCAATTCTGTATTAACAACCTATTTGATATGTCTTTGTCAACATATAAATAGCCGAGGAAAGAGGCAGTACTTCAAATCCCCAACAAGAAACTAGGGGACAGGGTAGACCTTTTTCATTACAACCTCACCTGGTTTCACGCACCTCTCCCCTTTAACCCTAACATAAACAGTATTTATGATGCTAATGACATCAGGAGAGGCAAAAATATCATATTGAATATATATATATCTTATATATATAAGTGCTAATATATATAATATATATATATATATTATATATGTCGTACGAATCGATATAGTGATTTGAAAATGCTCTTATATAAAACGAGGAGACAAAAAAAATAGAGAAGCCTTCTTTATTCCATAACTTGGACCGTTGTCTGGCCGAACACGGAATACTACCTCAGCACCCCCATACTTCAGGCATCAAAATGTACCCCCTAAAATAAATTAAGAATTTACGCCATAAATTATAAATTGCTTTAAATGAGAATATTATGATTTACAGTTAATTTCTTAATACACAATATTAATATTAATACCATTATGCATTTAAATAGACTAAGATGAATAAGTTACATTACAAAATTGAGCGAAGCCAACCATTAATGAGAAAGTGAAAACAAATCCACAATTGACATTCAAATTGCTGCGAGAAAACCTTAAAACCAAACGCACCCTGACCCAGAATTTAAGAATTCAATGCTCCTCATGTTGTAGGTTACCCCGATATTTTTATATTCGCGAAAATTCAAATTTGACACGTTTATAGTTACGGTTGAGGGTTTTAAAACAAAATTTATTTTGTTTGTGAAACAGTATTGTGACTCCGAAATAAGTAGTGTTTCCTAAATACAAGTTTCATGAACCAAAACCTAATTTGAAAGTTAACAAATAAAGAAAACAAAAATTATAATATAATATATGTAATTAATAATATTTAATATAATATATAATATACTTATATTATAAATTAATATAATAATAGTAATAATAAATTTATATTATATAATTAAATAATTAATACAACAATAATAACAAAATATATATAATATAAATTAATATTATTCAAACTATAATAAAATAATAATAATAATATAAAGAATATTAATAAATAATAATTAATATTATATAAAGCATAATAATTTGTTGCGAGAAAGAATGAATAGATTAATGTTGAGTATTATTATGTTAGTATCATATGTGAGGTGCTGTGAGTATTGGTATTAACAGACATGGATTGAGGTATTCATGATGGGATCCGGTTTTTTTCGAAACGTAACCTAAATTATTAACAAAATGTAAAAACACAAGAAAAATCGTGAGAATCACTAGACGCAAGATTGCGTCTTTATAATTATTAAAGAATTCCACTGGTTTCCTCCCTTTTTCTTTTTTGTTTCTAATATTTTTTCTTCATATATAAAACCTGAAAGAAGAATCTTTCTCTATCACACTCCCACAGAAATTGCGAGAGTACCTGCCTTATGACCTAGTGACCAGAGCGAAGTTGCTCATATTCAAAGGTAATCTGTCATCCTGCTCTAATAGACATCTGGATCTTGGAGGGGGCCAGATTCGTATCCCGCCCTATAGCTCGACTATCGACTTTACGTGCCGACTCTTGAGAGTATACCGTTAAATGTTTCTGGTCTACCCGAATCTCCCATATGTCAACAGGTGTGGCCAAGGACTCTTTTATATTTTCAGTTAATATAGAATACCCAAACCATTAGACACTGCTTCCTTATAGATGCGCCTCTCTGAAATGAATTTGTTAGATCCACGCGATTGCCCTATGGTGACTCTGTTATTCTATCGTTTGCCCTATGGTGACTGTTATTCTACTGAATGCCCTATGGTGGTTCTTTCTATTTAGTATACCCAGAGTAATGCCACTATATGAGATAAGGATTGACCTTGTCAAACTGTGCGTTAATGTTTCTGTGAGTGCGTTCTTGACCCAGTTATTTGTTCCCTACCCCATGTTTTTATTTCTTTATCCGTCCGAAATTTTCTCATTTATCGGGTTTGGTTCTCAGTTTTTGCAATATTTTCGATATTCGTATTGTGATTTTCCCCCATTCCTTAGATGATATTGATAGCCCTTTTCTGAATTTATGTCTTTTCTCTAATCTAGATTACTCCACTATTATTGGTGTGACTTCTACATGGCATTTGTCATAAATTCTTCTTCTTGAATTTTTACTTGCTATATTAGATTATGATTCTTTAGAGATTCTTTGATTTTTCGAATGCCCTATGTTGGTCGTGCTTAGTATCATGATCTGAGAGCCCCTATTGCCCCGTATGGTAGTGTCTCTTTAATATATCCAAGCCGCCGCTAGGCAAGCCTCTTTATGGGCGACTATCTGAACATAATGAATGTCCCTCTTCTATTCTCATTTTGTTCGTCTCTTCGAACCTCGCTACCTTTATTATATTTAAGAGCTCTTGTTCTAATTCATATATATACCATTGATATGCACATCTCTATAATAGTGAGGCTCTCTGTAATTATAATCTCCGTAAATTAATGTTCATCATGAGTGGCATCTCTGTTTTCTAAAATAACCTGAATGCGCTATAATATATGTCCTGGGCTTCTGCTATTCTTACGATCAACCTATTTTAGAGGCATCTGTTTATGCTAATAACCAGTATATACACTTCATATGGTATGGCTCATCTGTATATTCTACCTGATATTGCTACCTATATATGGCGACTCTATTACTTTCTGCTATAATATCAGGCCTATATATCTGAATGCACCTCATATTGGAATAAGGCTCTGCTGATTAATCTACCAGAAATTTAGCCTACTATTATATAAATATATGGTCGCTTTATGATTAATATATCTACCGAACAATGAGCCTAATATTGTAAGCGCCCTTAATAACTACTAACACGATTATTAATCTAGCACGATTGCTCTCGTAAGAGTAGCTATTTGCACTATTCTAATCCGTATTTAGCTCACCATAATTGATTCTCTTGTAAAATTTCATATCCGATTGCTCCATATAGTATGTATATATACTTGATAGCATGATAAGCCCGCTTTTATGACATTTGGACTTTCCTTATTTATCTTATTCCCCGACCGAAAAAACCCCCTTACCGGTACACTCTAGCTATGGCTCAAGCCCTAGTAATAATTATTTAAGGCCAACATCAATATGAAACCAGATTATGTCGCCCCTCCCGATAATGGAAGTAGATCCTTTACGTGTTATTCTGGTAAAACTTTGCCTGTATCACACCTATGCCCTAATCTGTAGAAGCTCCTCGGTGGAATCATTATCTAATTTGCTATCTGATGGGTGGTGCCCTTTTGCTCTCTTCCCTAAGATTAGCCCGATGATGGTTCTGTTATTCTACCGATTACCCTCTGATGGCTCTGTTATTTTTCCGATTGCCCTATGGTGACTCTGTTATTCTACCGAATGCCCTATTGTGGCTCTGCTATTCTACCGATTGCTCTGTGGTGGCTCTCTCGTGATTAGACGTAACTCATTTAACACTTGCATAATGTATAACTAATTCGGTTTGAATGACGAAGGCCCCGAATTCAATTTCTTTAAAAATAAAACTCTCAGGATTTAATGAAGAAAGATTTGCAAATCCTTTAGTAAAACTTATGAGGTTAAAAAAGTCTTAAAGTTGGATCACTATCCTATCTTCAAGGAATGAAGGAGAATGATTGTGCTTTCTAGTCTTCTAGTCTATTTTATTTCTAATCAACATTCTTTTTCTGGCAAATGTTGTTTTTAATTCGACAATGTTTTTCTAGTTTACTTTATTTCTAATTTGACAGTGCTTTTCTAGCATCTTTTCGGTAATCTTTAGTTTTTTATTTGACATTATTTTCTAGCATCTTTTATTTTTACTTCGACGGGGGCATTTCTAGCGCCATTTCTTTCTAATTTGACAGTAATTTAGCTTAATTTCTCTCTTTTATTTTTAGTTTGATTTTATTTTCTAGTATCTTTTATTTCCAGTTCAACAGCGTATTTCTAGCCTATTTTATTTCTACTTTGACAGTATTTTTCTAGTCTCATTTATTTTTAATTTTACTGCTGTTCTAGTGTCTTTTATTTCTAACTCGATATTGCTTTTCTAGTCCATTTTATTTTTAATTCAGTATTTGTTTTTCTGGCATTTTTTATTTTTAATTGGAGAATTTTTTTTCTTACATCTTTATTTCTAATTCAACAGTGCATTTCTGTCATTCTTTATTTCTAATTCGACAATACTTTTTTATCAACTTTTATTTTTAATTCAAAATAGATTTTTTTAATTGTGTGTGCAGCTATCCTAATATTTAACATATTTTCAACTCAAGACCTAGACCCAAATCGTAGACAGCATAAAATTGGTAGATAAATTATAAAAATAATTACTGGACATTTTTCTAATCAGTTTAAATGTGTCGACGATGGTCATGTATAGAAAAATATTGTCGTCTGAACGCCTAATGTGTAATTACTTGTTCCCACTGAGAGTAAGTTTTTATTATTTTAATTATTATTATTATTCATTATTATATTATTATTATTATTATTAGTTATTATTATTATTATTATTAACTATTAATTATTATTTATTATTAAATAGTTATTATCTATTACTATTTATTATTATTATATTTTATATTATTTATTAATTATACATATTTTATTATTATTAAAATTATATAACTTTCTAATAATATTTAAATTATTTATAAATAATTAATCACAAATTATACATACTGACAATATTATATTTGAAAGTGCAAAGAGAACTTTAAATAATGGTTAGTTACTTTCCGGTCAGTTTAAAATAAGCTTATAGATTTATTGCTTTTTATGTCAGTTTAATTATTTAAAAAACAACTAACGAAAAATAAAATATTATATTTCAATTTTAAAGAAATGTTGTAGACGATGATAAAAATAATATAACATAGAATTAAATTAAGAATAATTACAGGCCTCATTTAACTAATTCATCATTCAGGCACTCCGTACTTTCCTTTCTCTCTTCTCTCTCTCATATATATATTAATATTATGAATAATATTAATAAATCACTTCGTCTCTCTCTCTGTCTCTCATCTCTTTCTCTTCCTCTTCTCTGCATCTCACTATCGTACTCATCCTTCTTCTCTCTTCTCATCACTCATTAACTACTCTCTCTATAATTATATTATATAAATAATATTATACCATTAATATTTTAAATATATATATATATTATATAATAAATAATAATTATATATATATTATAATTATAATTAAAGTTATAATTGAATATATAATATTAATTTATATAAATATATTATATATATAATTATATATAATTAAAATATATATATTAATAATATTAAATAGTATAATAATATAATAAATATAATATAATAATATATATATAATAATTATATTATATAAATATTTAATAATATTAAATTATATAGATATATATAATAATATTAATTCAATTAAAATTTAATAATATAATAATATTATAATAATTATATAATATATAATATATAATATATGATATATATAATAATAATTATATATTATCATATTATAATAATTACTATAAATTATATAATATATTAATATAATTTAATATTTTAGTAAATATTTAATTCAAACAATAGTAATATATATTATCAATATATTATATATTTATTAATGTCTGCATTCGATAGTTTTAATTATTACTCTGAAAGATGGAAAGTTGAACATATATTATATTTATATATTTCTAGGTATATAATATATATAAGTTTAATATAAATTACATATATATAATTTATATATATGTATATAATATATGATATATTAAATATATTTATTATATATATATACTATTAAGTATTATATAGAGGGTATATTATAATATAATATAATGTATATATTATATAATAATAAATAATATATACTATATACAATATAATTACTATATATATAATATTAGTCTATATATATATAATAAGGTATATTTTGTAAATATATTATATATAATTAGGTATATAATTATTAATAATTAATAATATATTAATTAATAATAAAGGTACATATAAAATATTATATATATAAATATATAAATATAATTAATTAATATATAATATATAATATAATTAATAATTATATATAATATAGTATAATTATAAGTTATTTATATTATATAAAATATATAATAATTAATAAATTACTAACAATTTTAAATTTACTGGATATATATATATAATAAATTAATATATATATATATAATTAATCTAATTAATGATTAAATTAATTTAAATAATTATAATATATTAAATGATATATGATAGAAATTAGATAATAGATAGAATAGAATTAAGACTATGATAGAAAATATAGATTAGATAAATAGATAATTAAATAGTTATAGGATAATAGATAGATTAGAATATTTAATAATGAGCAAAGTCAATTATATAGGCTAAGATTGATGAAGATAGATAGAATTAATGATATAGATAGATAGTAATATTATATATCATAGATATATAGATATATAGATATTAATATATATAGATAAATAAGATCGATAGATAGATAGATAGATAGATGATAGATAGATAGATAAACTGATGTATAAGATAGATAGATAGATATCGTATTGAGTAAGATAGATAAAGATGAATATGATAGGGTATGGAATGATGAATGGATGTGAAATTGTGAGTGGAGAATAAGGATGGAATGTGGAAGGTTGATGGAGTAGAGTAGTATAGATAGAATAGAATAAGATATAATAGATAGATAGAAATAGATAGATAGATTGCATATGATAGATAGATGATAGATATTGTTAAGGTTAGATAGATTGATAGATAATAGATAGATAGAAATAGATAGAATAGATATACATATAAATTAATATTAATAGTAAATAATAATAAATTATCAAATTTTATCGGAGAATATAGGACTCTTTGGTGTGTGCAAGTGCTTGCCAGCACTATTTGTTGTTGTATGTTTGATTAATGTAGCTGGTTGCATTTTGTATTAGGTGTGAGTTTTACAACTCTTTGATCAGGCTTTTTCATACTCACTATACTATTGAGAATCTTCTCATAGCGAAGTTGAATGGACTGTGCTGAGTCAGCGAGGGATTTTCTACTCCTAAATTCTCCACGTTTTACGTTCTTCCAATTATATTTATATAATTTACATAGCACATAGTATATATACAACTAATCAACTGGATTCGTATATATATCATATATAGCTAATATTGAATAAAATTACTATAATATTTATATACAATCATAATTAACATAATATTATATCACTATATAGTATATTTAATATGGGATAATAATATACTTATATACCAATATTAATTATATATCTATACTTATATCTCTTTTATATATATATATATATATATATATATTATTATAATTAAGCTATATATATATAATAATATTATTAATATACTTTTTAATATTATAACATATATATAATAAGTAATTATTATTATCATATACTAATAGTATATATATATAAATCTATTATATACTTATTATATAAATATACTATAATTATTTAATAATATACTTATAATGAATTTACACTTATTATGAGAGGGGAGAGAGGAGAGAGAGAAAGAGACGAAGAGAGACGAGAGAGAGAGAGAGAGAAGGAGAAAAAGAGGAGACGAGAGAGAGAGAGAGAGAGAATGGAGCAGAGAGAGACGAGAGAGAGAGAGAGATAAGTAAATTAAAAACCTATATGCATTTTGGGTTTAAGTGTTTATACTGAAGCTTCACCTAGATATTCCTAAGAACCTCCTCCAACTATTTCAACAGAAGATCGAGCTTTTAGTATATCAACTATCCATTTCATCTCCGCCGTACCTTTTAATGTCGTTCTGATGGAAATATCGCAATCAACTATCTTATTTTAATTAAGTATATTACGCATTTGAAGCACTATTATCCACGTAAGCATTATTAGAATACATCATTTCGCATTTCCAGCTTTCTTGCCTTAAATAACGCTTTATAAAGGAAGGGAAACTTTTATTTATTATGATAACTTCTCAGGATAAAAGAATAAAGTGGTCTATGTGGGGATTTTTATTACTACACAATACTATTGTTAAATCCATTTATGTGGACTGCCGACTCGTCTTCTTGTTCTGTAGCCTAATTTTGTAGCTTAAAAGAAGAAGAACACAAAAATAATAAGGACAAGGTTCCCAAAATAGAAGAGAAAAGAAGAAGATATAGAACATTAAATACAGAAAGAAGAAGATAAAGAATAGAAGAAGAAGAAAAGATATAGAAGAAAGAAAGACAGAAGAAGAAGAAAGAAGAAGAAGAAGTAGAAGATATATATATATATGATAGAGTATGAAGAAAAGAAGAAGGAAGGAAAAAAAGAAGAAACAATAGAAGGGAAAAGAAGAAGGAAGAGAAGAAGAAAGAAGAAGGAAAGGAAAAAAAAGAAGAAAGACGAAAGAAGGAAAAGAAATAGAAGAAAGAAAAAGAAAGAAGAGAAAAGAAGACGACAGGGCCTTCTTCAAGTACAGAGAATACAAAAATCGCATGCGAAGAAACATAAAAAAAAGAAAAAATAAAACAAGAACACAAAAAGAACTTCCACATTGAATGACCAAACCAACGAGAAAAATATAAGTTAAACTTTATTAGAAGAAAACAAAGAGATGAAGAGAGAGAGAGAGAGAGAACGAGAGATGAGAGAGAGACGAGAGTAGGAGAGAGAGCAGAGAGAGGAAAGAGGGAGAGAGAGGGTTGAGAGGAGAGAGGAGAGGAGAGACCTTATTATATCTGCAAAAAAAGCTCTATTTTCACCTATAGGCACAGGGGCTGGCCCAACCTTTTGCATACATGGCCAGACCCAAAAGTTCTTTCCACAGAACGACGTACTCAGATTAGCGCCATATACATCATATATATATATGATAGCTAAACCTAGATATATATATAACACACACATACACACATAGAATCATATATATATATATTATATACTAATATATATAACGAGATACTAATATATATACACCGACACATCATACCTATATACTTCAATAACAGACACTAATACTATATATATATATAATATATAATAAGTACATATATTATACTACTATATATATATTATAGCTGTAATATAATATATACTAATATATATATAATTATTATATAGTATTATATATTATATATATATAATATATTATATATATATATATAATATATATATAATTATATATATATATATATAATATATATAATATATATATATATATTATACACGGTCATATATATAAGAAATCACGGAATATATGATTTCTCTATTAATTATATTTTTAGAATTCTTCGATTTAAAAAATACGGCACTACATACTACATAGTAAACATATGAAACAATAAAAGCAAATAATTTAACGAAATATGAGAGAACAGTACCTCACTATCACTGATCAAAACCAAAAATTTCAACTGATGACATTGACGAATGTTTTTATTACCTGGTAACTTTAAAAATCACGTTCAAAATATCCGAGTTTTGACGGGAAAATGTTATTGAATCATCTGACGTCGACGCTACAAAAAAAATGCTTAAGACCATTACGATATTTGTTACATACTTCTTTATATATTGCCAGATTTAACAAATTTCTGGAAATAAAGGAATTTTTAGTTTTTCCAGTTTACACGATGTGTACAAGATTTAAAAATGTTACCCAGTTAAAATGATATAAATCTCTCCAAAGTAGCAATGCGCCACTTATAATCATGAAATGCGTCACGTTTTGGCGCATGCGCCAAAGGTTGGCCACCCCTGAGTCCTAGCACTACTTTTTACATAAATTTTATGCGCTGTTTCATTTAAAAGTGAATATTGCTCTCTCTCTCTCTCTCTCTCTCTCTCTCTCTCTCTCTTCTCTCTCTCTCCTCTCGTCTCTCTTCTCTCTCCTCTCCTCTCTCTCCTCTCATCTCTCCGTCTCCTACACCTCATCTCACTCTCCATCTCGTGCTATCCACTCTGCTCTCTCTCTCTCTCTCTCTCTCTCTTTTCTATTCTTGGCCACCAACAACCCGTGCGGCAAAACTAAGTACAAACAGCATTTTTTGATTCTTAAAGCTCAGAAGTTAAAAAAAAAAAAATGGTTGAATTTACTAAAAAATTTTGTGCGAAACGGAACATTTTTAAATATAATAATACATATTTGAAACTGTTGAATAAATAATAATCAATAATAATAATATATAATAATAATAATAATACATAATAATAATCAATAATAAATATAACTAACATAATAATAATAATAATAATAAGTAATAATATAATAATAATAATAATAATATTAATAATAATAATAATAATTAATCAATAAATAATAAATAATAATTAATAAGTAATAATATAATAATAATAATTAATAATACATAATAATAATAATCAATAATCAATAATAATAATGAATAATTAATAATCAATAATAATATAATAATGATAATAATAGCAAGTGAATTAATAATAATAATAATAATATAATTAATATATAATAAATATAATAATATAATGAATGAATATAATATATAAATATAATAATAATAATAAGATAAAAATAATAATGAATAATAATAATATAATAAAAAATAATCAATAATTAGATAATAATAAATAATATATTAATAATAATAATGAATAATAATAATAATATAATAATAATAATAATAATCAATATAATAATAATAATAATAAATGAATTATATTAAAAAGTATTTATAAGACATGATCATAGTAATAAATAAGTAAATATAAATAAAAATAATAATAATAATAAAAATATAAATAAATAAGTAAAAGACCTTTGGCTTGCTCCTAACGGAGGCAAGACTTGTCCCTGGCACGTGCTAACGCACGCCGCAGAGGGCTCGCTCGCTCGCCCGAGGAAACCAAGCCGATAAAACTCATGATGACAAAATTGTAGTGAAAACCGTTACGTTTTTCGTGCTTTTATTTTTAATAGGATATAGATAGATAAACATTTCAAATAATGTTAATAATCTTATTAATAAGCAACTTTTCATTGAAGAATATATGTTATAAAATGCCCGGACCGTAATGGTGAAAGGATGGTAGTTTCAAAAATTTGTTGCACCACATCATCTTCCAACAAACCTTCGATCGAATTTTGATCGTTTTTTTCACTGTGTAAAATCTAATAGATAATAGATATCAGATATATAATAAAATAATATAATATAATAATAATATAATAATAAAATATAAGTATACAAATACTAATTAGAT
>JABUQX010077091.1:60000-84373 GCA_015478945.1 Trachelipus rathkii
TCAGGTAGCGCGTGACAGTTGGGGATGATAGTACATCTCCGACTGGTGACTTTCTCTCAATATGAATGACAAATGTGAACGCATGTACTGTACATTAGCATTATGATGTGCGTTCAGGGTTTTGCAATTAGTTATTGTTGTAATGCTTTCTAATTTGTGTGTATGAGCAACCTCATATATATATTATATAATATAATAATACTATATGTATAATATATATATACTATATATATTATATATTATTAGTATTAGTATCATTATTAGTATATATATATAGTAATTTATTTATAATAAATTTATCTATATATATATATATATATATATATATATATATATATATATATATAATTACATTATATATAATTATATATAATATTTATAACTATACTATATTTATAAATATACATACTTCTGAACATAAAAAGTATAATATTATATATATAGAATAATATATATATATATATGATATATGATTATATGAGGGTCTTATATATTATATATATATTATATAATATACTATAATATTATATGATATATTATATTGTAAATTATATATATATATAGATAGTATATATAATATTAATATATATATAACTCATATATAGCAGCTATATATATATATATATATATATTTATATGACTATATATATATATATAAATACCTATTAATAAAATTTCAGGATTTTTGACTTCCTATCTGGAACATTGTACAAATATTTTTTTAATGATATCCTGTTCTGATCGTATACAGTCTTATATATATATTATTAATTACATATTATTATATATTTATATATATATATAATTATTATTATTTATTATGTATTATATATAATATACATTATAATATTATTAATATACTTATATTTTATAATATAATATATATTATATTAATTATTTTATATATATATTTATATAATAGTAATTATTTATTAATTATATAATATATTTAGCTTAATTGTAAAAAAATATTTATGTTATATTATATAAAGTTAAGATAAATATATATCTACAATTTATAATTTTAATTTTATTGATATAATAATTATAATATATTTATTTATTATAGATATTATTATATATAATTATTATTATATATATATAAATATATTATATTATAATAATTTAATATATTTTAATATTATTTATATTATATATGTATTTTATTATATATATATTATTATATATATAATCATTTTTTTCATAATTAAAGTAAATACATTTAAACCATAAATAAATTATTTATTTTATATTGGTTAAATACATTTATAATATATTATATAATTATGATAATATAATATATTTATTCTATATAATTATAATTATATGTATATATATTATATATATATCTAAATACCTGATATAATATATAGTATATATTTTAATATTTTATATATATATATATATAGTATATACTATATATTATTTATTAATAATTATTATAATATTATTTTTATATAATAATATATTATTATATATGATTATATTTATATATTATATATATATAAATATAAATATATATATAATATTAATATATATTATATTTATATATTATGTATATAATATAGTATTTATATAATATATATAATAATATATAGTATATATATACTATATTATATTATTATCGTATCCAGAGTCTTTCTCTTCTTTGAAGAGAGATATTTAATCCTTTCTTCTCAGTCCCATCACAAGCAATACACACACCCACACACACACACACACACATACACACACACAACACACAACACACACACACAAAAACACACCACATTCACTGATAAATTCATTATTGAATCAGGCCATTTTATTAATTAAATATCGACCTTTTTCGTCCCTCTCTATGGTATATACAGTATATAGTATATATTAGTATATATATTATATATATATATATATATATATATATATAATATATATATTATATATATGTTAATATTAATATAGTATATATATTTATATATATATTAAATTATAATATATTATTAGATTATGTATATAAATAAAATACGAATATAATATATATATATATATAATAATTATATATAATATATATATATATATATACTATATATATATAATATATATATATTAGTATAATATTAATATAATAATATTATTTATATTAATTATTTCTAACATATATATTATATATACATTATATATATATATTTTTAATATATAAGTAGTATATATTAAAATATAGTAAACATATAAATATATATATATAAATTATTTATATAAATATTATCAGTTGGCAGAGGGGCCCGTGGCATTTTTCCATCACAGTCATTCGAGCTACAGCTTCCCGTTTCCCTATTTCGACATTTTATTATTATAATATATATTTAAATATTAATTATTATTTTAATTTTATAATATTATTTATATAAATTATATATATATATATTATATTTATAATATATATTATATATATATAATATTTATATATATATAATATATATATTAATTTAATTATATTATAATATATTTAGTATTATATATATATTATATTATATAATTATATATATATATTATATTATAATAATTTATATTATATCTATATATATATAAATTATTATTAATTTATATTTAATAATATATATAATATATTATAATGTTATAATAATATAATTTATATTTATATATATATATATTAATTATTATATATAATTATATATTATAATTTTAATTTATAATATATATATTATATTATTATTTATATATATTATATAATAATTATAATATATTATAAGTATAATAATATAATAAATATAGTATATATATATATAAGGTTATATAATAATATAATAAATTTATATTATATAATATATTATAATATATTAGTATATTATAAATATATTTAAATATATTTCATATATAATAAATATATATATATATATTATATATATATAATATATATATATATACTCTATATTAAATTTATTATAATTCTAGGCATATATATACAAACTCCCGGTGCAAACCATTCCTAAAATTTAACAACTCTATGCCGAAAGAATGCTTTCTTATATATCTAGAGGGTGATGCCTTTTCTTCTAATTTTCTTGTTATGCCCCTGCTCATTAGCGTTCCGTGTCTCATCTTATGAGATTATTTGGTTCTCCGTAAAAATTTTGTAGAATTGTATACATGTATTCTATTCCGTTCGATAAGAAATTCGGACCTTTCTATGCTGTAAAACATCCTAACTCACTTCAGCATTATCTCTCTATTAGCTTTACCATTAACCAATCATTCCCTTGTAGCTTATTACTTTTGACCTCATTCCTCTAGCAATATAATGATTCTTTTCTTTAAAATAATATGGGGACCCAATACTTTTGTGCAGACTACTCTTATTATTGCCTAACATTAAGCTATTATAGTGCATCAGTTTCTAATCGGGTAATATCTGATAATGTATCATCCTGAGAGTGAGTTTTATTTATGTTTTCAGATGTAAATAAGCGTTTAACAATGTCTTTATTTCTACTGTTTAGCTTATCGTTCAAATTATCTTGCTTATATATTACATCCTATATCTTTTTCTTGGTCCACATCGCTCAAGCAATCTCTCTATTTATTATCTGCGTATAAAACTTTATTTGAGAACAACCAGGTGAAGAACTCTCTTATCTATTTTTATCTATAAAAATATCATTTGCCAACTTATAACCCACCCAAGAATGTATATAACAGCTGCTGTAGATCTTCACAGCTTATCCTTTAAACTTATTAAACTGAGGTTAAGACACACTTTTGTAATCAATCCGAAACTAGAACCTTTGCATTTCATAGTTCGCATGCTAAATCATCTGCTATTAGTATTCAGTATATCTAAGCTATGTATACTCTCCGCTCTGAATTCCCCTGAAGGCATTTATAGCCTTACTCTTCTCACTATTTCCCATGATGTACTATATTAGCCATGTTGATTTCGTACACACTGTGTTTTTCTTATTCTCAACAACTACTCTTTAATCATTTTATCCATACTTCTCGGAACACCTTTTACTTATGTTCATCCTACCTTATTGAAATTTGTTTTAAATTACTTTAATCCATTTTATTACGCTATTATTTGGTTAAATATTAGTTCATTTAAAATAATATCTCTTATAATTTTCATAATCTTTCTCTCCTATCATTCTATCTCATCCCTTCCTATTCTAATGCTTTTTTTTTCATGCTATTGTTGATTGATTGTTGCGGCTGATTGGGGGGTCCTTGGTTCGTTGATATTCATAGTCGACGTTACATATAATATTGAAATGACTGCTTCGACCTGGATGAACGCTTCTGGCTTCTAGAGCACACTAAGTGGGAAGCTGTAATCGTTGACGGGATGAGCAGTGTTTCCATTCCTCTTCGCACTAAATCTTCTCTCCTCGACTACAATCCTAGGTCACCTTCGTGTCATATGTTCTGCATGTACATTATCAGGTCTAAGAACAGCGCGTATCGTGGTAGTTGTGTGATTAAAATTTACTCTTTCCTATCAATAACTCTTGTGCTTATAATGTTCACTCTCAGCTTGTAATAAATAGTTGTCAGATCCTCTTTCGACGATCATACAGCGGCACTTTCTCAAAAACGAAAGTGCGCACTATACCTCCTTGGTTCTCCTCGTGATAAGCTCGTCTGGCCTTCTATGCACCAAAAAACATCTCTAAAGCAACTTCATGAGTACTCTAATTCCTTTCGCATCACTATTATTCGATTTGATGTCGTTGGTACTCTCGTCAACAGAAAAGGCCAAGTTATCTCGGCTCCTATTTTCTCTAACTCAACCTAGGAAAACGATGATTGCATATTCTTTATAACTCTCCTTCTTCTCTACTTCTAAGGTGGTTCCTAATTGTCATTTACTGTGAATTATCATTGATTCGGGTTACAAGCGGGCTCACTGAAAATCTATGAAAGTTTAGTGTACCAGAGCGGAGTCGCCGCGGATCGGCTCTCCCACGAGATTTTGTGAGGGGAATGTTGTTTAGCGGTGCTGTATCCCGCCCCTTGTATATCATCGTTCAACTATATTCTCTATGTATCAATACTAGCCTGTTCTACCAGTGTTGGAGAGCACGCAGCTCATTCCAATCCTATTCCGAAAGAAAGGAAAGCCGCCTTCTGATCCTCTAACTATCGCCTATATTCTCACTTTGTATTCCTACTAAGATCTGTTGAAACATCTTCTTACTCTCACGTTCTTCTGGGCCATATGGATATGCTACATTCTCTTCTTTCCGATCACTCAGATTAGACTTTCGGTCGATTAAAGGTCTAACTTGGCGCATACTTTTCCTGAATTAACCGATGTAATGTTTTTCCGTTCTTTAGAAACTAAGCGGGGAGACTTCCAGTGGTGAGGCTGATCGACATATCCACATTTGAACCTGGTATGCACGCGTCACTGCTCTCAATGCTCACCTCTAACTTTTGTTTCCTCCTTTCATCTTTAGCTTACATTATACGTCTAGCTTTCCTTTCATGTACGCTTAATATCGGATTGTAGGTATTGATGGAGCGACTTTGATTTTTCTATCTTTTTTCCTGACAATAGTGTGTTATTCCTTGCAGGTATGGTCTAAGTTATCTACTTTAATCTGAGACTTTTCATTAATTGAATCTTCCACCTGCACATCCTACTTATCTCACACTCCATTGTCCAGATGAACCCGACCCTCACGTCTTCAAGCGTCATATTCTAATTTCTGCTTATACCTTCTTTTACACTAGAATTGCATTCTGTCTTATATCTTTCAGATGTCTATTTACTCGCTGTATCTGGATAGAATTATCGGTGATATGGTCGTCAACCTTTGTGAAATGTGCAATCTAATAAGAAAACTCAACCTTCTACACAATCTCCCCTACAAACCACCTTCTAACTTTTCCGTATATTTTACGAGCTGTTATCTTATCTCCTCTTCCTGTTTTGAACATATATAATAACATCCCTTGGCTAACATAAGCCATATTAAATAAACTGTGCTTCGTGAACTTCTCAACATCACAACGGTTCTAGTAGTCGGCTTTATCAAAGAACTGGAGAAAGTTCTGTTTTAGACTGCGAGACTTTATTTTCTCTTCTCAGTTACTCTCAAGTTATACAAGGGTCTCATCCGCCCGTTATGTATGGAGTACTGTTCTCTAAACTGGGGGGCTCTGATTTTCACCGGAGCTTTTGGATCAGGATCGAGTCAAAAGCCAAAATATTTATAAACTTTCCCTGTATCTTTTCTCCATGTATCAATTTGACCCTCATCTTTAAGCGGCGAGCTCTCTCCAAGTTTGGTAATATTATCTCTTTTCTAGAGATTGTTCCGGTATCCGTCTTTTCGGACAGGCAGTGGTTCAGGTGCACTACTGTGGGAACTTTGGGCAAAGCCCGTACCAACAATTGCTAAACCTTCATACGACGCCTCGTAGGCACAAGTGCTGTTCTGCCCACAGAGTTGTTGGTATCTTGGTAACTCCAGGCTAGTTCGCTGCGGTGCTTCTCTCTTTCCTGCCTGCCACCTGTGTTATGTGGAATTCTCTTCCAGTCTTCCTGGTTCCCTGCGAATTTATCTCACTCACTTTAAAAGCCCTGCGTCTGTTTCTCATTCTGCGAATATATAGTAATATATTATATATATTATATATATATATTATATATATATATATAGTTATATAATAGTATAATATATATTATATATAATAAGTATATATATATATTATATATAATATAGTATATATATTATATATATATATATATTATATATATATATATATATATATATATATATATATATATATAAATATTATATATATATATATCTATTTATATATTTATATATTAGTATATATATTATTAAATATATATATTAATATATATATATATAGTAATATACATATATATATATAGTACTATTTTTATATATATCTCTAAATATTTATATATATAATATATTATATGATCCCCAACTCATCCATATAATCGTTATATATGGCTATATTACTACATCATATATTATATATTATATAGTACTTAATTAGTAAGTTATATGTATATATATATTTATTATATAGTATATATACTTGTTTTATATAGTATTTAATATAATATATATATATATAGTATTATATATAGAGAGAGGAGAGAAAGAGAGATGAGAGAGGAGAGAAGCGCGGAAGTAGTTTTTTTAAAATATAGAATTGGAGGAAAGCTGAAGAAAGAAAAAAAATTAATAGAACAGCAAAAAAATCAAATTCATACTAAATTTCAATAATATATAATAATAATAATAATAATCAATACTCTTTTAAAAAGAAAATACATCAATTTAATAACCATATAATAATAATAATACATTTGAATAATATAAATAAAATTTTCAATAATAATATATTTAGGTTAATTTTTCAGAAGTAAGTTTCCTATCTAAATACTTTTTCTTCTCAGTGAAACCGATTTTTTTTGCCTAAGGATATTTTATCTGGGTGTGTTTATTATATTTCGTATCCTGTTTTTAAATATGATGTATTATTTCTAAATAAGAACTTTTAGCATGTGACTTAATTTTGTAAAATGAAAGTATACAATTTATTATTGCGTATTGGTCTACTTGATTGTTTTGCAATACTTAAGATTATGAATTTAATAGGTAACATTTCTCCTTCAGTAAATGTAATTTGATCGAAAAGGTTTTCAGAAAGTCCGAGAAGTGTTAGAAAATGAAAATCTTTTAAAGTACTCTAGCTTTAATATGAGAAACAATTGCGCAAAAATGTATAAGTTTCGAAATTAAGAGTTTGGTTTTAGTATGTCGTCATCTATATCTGTTTGTCGCTGAGAATAGCCTATTGTCGGACGAATTTGTCATTTCTCCCATATTGATTGAACAGCAAAGGGTACTTTAAAAATTGTCCGTTCAAACTTGGACTTCTGAAATTTGGTAACTATTAAAGAAATTTTACATAAACTAATGAAATCTTAATATTAAATCACTAATAATACTCAATAATAAATTTTACTCACTTTTTACATATAGACAAGTCTCATTGTAAATAAGTTCCTTACTGTTGAAATAATAGCCCATATTTAAAGTTACGAAATATTAATTAAAACAGCTAAATAGTGGAAAAAAATGCGATTTATCCCAGAAGAGAAAAATGCGTATTTAATGGAGAGTTCATACTTTGAATAAATTAACCTAAATATATTTACTTTGATAATAATTAATTATTTATTATTATTTATTATTATTATTATTAATTATTATTATTATTTATTATTATTATTATTTTAATTATTATATATTATTATTATTATTGGAATTTAATATGAATGATTTTTTTTGCTGTTTTTTTTATTTTTTTATTTTTTCCTTTTCCATTGCTAATTATAATTTAAAAAAAACTGCACTTTCGAACTCAACTTCTGCAATTCTCTCTCTCTCACTGTCTAAATCACCTTCTGTTACTCTACGTCTTATATGTATATATACTATATTATATTATATATATATAATATATATATATAATATATATTTATAATATATAAGAAAATTAATAGTATATACTATATATTAGATATATATACTATAATATTTAATAATTTGATATATTAATAATATAATAATATTTATTATAATTAGTATATATAACTATATATATATATTATAGTATATATATTCATATATATATATTATATATATAATATTATTATATCTATTATATTTTTATTATATATATATTATCTATATATAATATATATATATACATTATTATATATATATGAATTTTATATTATATTATAACTATTATATTATATAAAAACTATATATATTATAAAATATTTCCACATTATATATTAGATTATTACTACTCTGCTATTGATAAAAATAATCTTTATATTTTTGCTATATATACTATATAATATATATTTAGTATATAAAAACATGTTTCGTCTTATTATTATAATATGATATATATATTTATAATTAATAGAATATTAATTTAGCTACTTATAAAAAAGAAAAAATATAAATTATTAAATATACTACAGTAATTATCCAATATATATATTATAATAAATATATAATTTCTACACCACTCAAGGTCTGGGTACGGGGGCAGCCTTAATTTACGAGGAATCACCAGAAGATGGAAAATAAATTCCTACACAAAACAGAGGTGCAGGAAAGAAGGAAGAACCCCAGCGGAACTACCCTGGAGTTACCAAGATCCAAACAAAACTCGTGGGCAGACACAAGGCCACCCTTGGTGCTACGAGGCGTCGTCAAGGTGGTGGTACAACAGAGAGATGGGTAAGTTCCCACGAGACTCTCTCCGCTTAGTGCTATCCTAAGAAAGAGAAAAGCAACCAACATAGCGCCGCAAGATAGAGGTCAAATGACTGGAAAGTACAGGAACGTTTATATAACCTTTTGGCTTTTGCCCTCGAACCCTGCAAAGCCGGGTGAATCATGAGCCTACCAAAGATATGGAAAGTATCCATACAAGGGCGGATGAGACCCTTGTATAACTGGATGTAACTGAGTGAAGAGGAAAATAAGTCGGTCTCGAGCAGTCTAACCATGAAAACTCTCTCACGGTTGTTCTTGACTAGTCCGCCAATAGAACCGTTGGATGTGAGGTGTTTTCGATGAGACAGTTTTTAATTTGTTGGATTTATTGTTTACGGGCCAAGAGTGTTTATATTGTAAACAGGAAAGACGAGAGAACAGTCGAAAGATATAGGAAATTAGAAGGTGTTTAGAGGAGATTTGTTAGAAGTTGAGTTTTGTAGTAGAACTGGAATGTTCACAAAGGCTTGATAGATGAACCCCAATCGGAAATTCTATTCCAGATTAGCGTAGAAATAGATCGTAAGAGATTAAGACATAGTGCAGAATCTCTGTAGTAAAAGAAAGAGCAGAATCATGAGAAAAGATGAGTGTTGCAATTGAGTGAAGGAGTCAGGTCATTGCATGATGAGTCGGATAGAATAGGTTAGAATTGACGCAGGGTTGAGAAGCAATCTATATTAATTTGATAATAGTCAGATTAAAGTAGATAAGACCGAACCCTGAGGACACACTATGGAGCAGAAGAGAAGAACAAGCTGCTCCATCCCCATCGATATTACGACCCAATTAAGAAAGCTTAGACATAAGTAAGTCCATGAAGAGAAGGAGGAACCCCATAAGAGGAGGGAGCTGTGAGATGGCAGGACGCGCAAGAACAGGTCAAAATGCATTTTGATATCTATCGAGCGCCACTTACGACAAGTCCCCGGTAGTATCCTACAGAGCGTGAAAACCTAATTCTCGGTTAAATCACCGAAAGTATATCGCCAGTAGACATTAGAACGCCAGAAAAGAGCCTGGTCTGAGTGACAGGAGTAGAGACTGAGATTCCAGTGCTAAGAAGTGAGAGTTAAGAAAGTGATTTCAAAGACTTAGAATAGAATATAAATAGTGAGAACTATAGGAGATAGTTTAAGGATCTAGAGCGGCTTCCTTTTTTGGGAATAGGTTGAACATATATGCATTCCAACACTGAGGGAAAGTGCTTGTATTGAACAAGAGAATGAATGGTTGAAGTCAGAGTGGTGGTGGGAGGTCAGCACGTAAGCACATTCCCCTCAAACTCTCGTGGAGAATGCATTCCGTGGGCAAACTCGCCCTGACCCTACTTTCATAGAATCTCAGGACGCCCGTGGTACCGATCAAATGTAATTAATCACAGGTAAAGGCATGAGGACCCTGAGAGGGAAGGAGAGGAGGAGGAATGCCAAAATCGTCCAAGGTTGATTAAGAAAATAGGTAGGCCGCAGAGATTGCATTTTCAAATATAAGTTACCACAGAGCATCAGATCGAATAAGAGAGAAAGGTAGATTTACAGAAGTTGTTAGAGAGTTTTGCAAGAGGCAGAAAGATTTATCAGTAGGAGAACCAAGGAGTTAGCGCACTTTCGTTTGATGAAAGCCGCTTTGCTCGTCGAAGAGTATCCTGCAACGATTTCTAGCTGAAATTAGCGAGAGTGATTAGAGAACGAGAGTTTTTCCAATCCGATACGCGCTGTCTCTATCTGAATGGTCAGAGAACAAGCACGATCGAACCATGGATATATGAGGAGAGAAAGATTTAGTCGAAGAGGAATGAACCTGCTTCATCCCGTCAACGATTATAGCTTCCACCTTAGTGGCAGAAGCGAAGCGTCATCAGAGTCGAAGCAGTCATTCCATTATAGTTAGCGAGAATCAACGCAAGGCCCCCAATCAGCCCGATCAAGTGCCAGAAAAAAACGCAAGGCCGGATGGAGCTGTTGGAGAGAAAGTATCGAAATTAAGAGATATATTGGTCAGATTTACCAATTGGAGCGAAATGGTGTATTTATAGAGAGAAGGATAGTGTGAAACAAGGTCAAGTGTGTTCAAGAATTGGTTGGATTAAAAGAGTAGTGTGTGGAATAGAAAACAGTGTGTACAACTAAATGGCAATAAGTGATCATGGGAAATAGTGAAGAGTGGTGTCCCACAGGGTCAGAGCTGGGGTTACTATTGTTCCTCATATTATAAGTGATTTAGGCCATGGCTTAATGCCAGGTTTCTAGTTTGCAGATAGATCAATGTGCCACATCATTAGAAATGAGGATTATAAGATTCAGAATGATCTTGAAAACTTCTTGGGTGGGTTGATAAGTGGGCAAATGAATTTTATAGTAAAGAATTGTAAGGTTCTTCACCTAGGTTTCTCAAAATAAAGTTTTGATGCCATATGAATAGGGATTGGCTTGATTGTGGACCAAGAAAAGATATAGGTGTAATTAAAAGCAGTATATTTAAAGTAGCTAATCAGTGTTTGAGGAAATAAATAAAGCTAATAAGATGCTGGGCATATAAATCGCAATGTTGTTTTTACAATATAAAGATAATAAGTAAACTTATAATAGCTATGTTAGAATAATAGAGTATTCTGCACAAGTTTGGGCCCATTATTAAAAGAAAGACTTAGATATGCTAGAGAGGTGCAAAGTAGAGCACAAGGATGATTTTCTGGGTTTGAGGGTAAGAACTATGAGGAGATGCTGAAGGATTAGGAATGTTTTTCAGTCGAAGGCGATTCATGAATTAAAAAACCAATGTCCACAATACATAAAAAAAAAAAAAAAAAAAAAAAAAAAAAAAAAAAAAACAAATTTTTACGGAGACCAAATAAATTCTCCATAGTAGAGCACGGACGAGACCAGGGGGCAAAAACAAGAAAATTAAGAGAAAGCAGGCCCTCTGATATAAGAAGCATTCTTCAGATCGAGTGTAAATTTGGTGTGGCTTGCCATAGGATTGTATATATAGTGGGATGTAATAAATTTTCATTAATGGTATAATTATTATATCTATATATATACTATATATATATATATAATATATTATAATTATTATTATATATATATATTATATATATATATCTATTATAATATAAATTTATATAATAGTATATATATGATACTATATATATATGATATATATTATATTTATATATATATATATATAATATATATATTATATATTATATATATATATATATAAATATATATATATATATATATATAATAATATATTTAATATATATATATATATATAAATATATATTATAATTATATATATATATATATAGATTATTTATTATTATATATATATATATCTATATATATAATATATATATTATAATATATAATATATATATAATATATATATATATATATACTCAATTACTATAAATTTATATATGTATATATTATAAATTCTTATAATATATTATATGATATTATAATTTATATATAAAATAAAGTAGTATATTATATATATATATATATATAATATTATTATATAATATATATATATATATAATATTGTCGTGTTGTGAACCGGGAGCTGTAGCGATGACTGCTGGAAAATGCCACGCCTCGCCATGCTCTATATATTATATATATATATATTATATATATATATAACTATATAATATATATATATATAATATATATATATATATTATATATATATTATTATATATATATATATGTGTGTAATATATAATATATATATATATTAAATATATAAATTATATATATATATTATATATATATATATATTATTATATTCTATATTAGAATAATATATCAATAGCATATATGAAATATATATATCTAATTATATACGTCACATTAATACTATCATAGTATATATTATGATTATTAGTAGGATATATATATAAGTATTATATATAATTTAATTATAAATATATTTATAGAATATATTATATAAGTATATTATATATATAATATAATATATAATATATATACATATACTGATATACATAAAAGAAGAGGTTATTAATAGTCATAATTTATCATAATAATAAGCCTCTGATTCAACAAAAATTACTAGTTGTAATGTGGTGTGTTTTTGTGTGTGTGCTGTGTGTAGGTGTGTGTGCTGTGTGTGTGTGTGTTGTGTGTGTGGCTGTGACACCTTGTGATGGACCTGAGAGGAAGATTAAAATCATAACAGTTAAACCCAATATTTTTAATGTATTTCATATTATACATATATAATATAGTTTAGTACTTATATTTTAGTAAGTAATATAATATATTATAAACATATTATATATATATCTTCATATACTATATTATATAATATATATATATAGTATAATATTAAAATATTCATAATATTAATATGTTAATTAATATAGCACTATAATATCTATATATATAGTATATTATATATATATTATATATTATATATACTATGTACTGTATATAAATATTTATATATGTATAATATTATATATTATCTTATTTAATATATTAATAAAATATTCTATATAGAAATTATATATAATAATTTAATATATATAATATTAATAATATAATAATTTATATATTATATATAATAATATATATTATATTTATATATCATAATATAAAATATATATATATAATTAATAATTAATATATTATATATATAATATTATTTTATATAATATTTATTATAATTATATATATAAGATATTATATAAAGTATAATAATATAGTAAAATATGATATATAATAATTAATAATTAAATATAATTAAATATATAATAATTATAATTAAATTATATATATATATAATATAATATCTAATTAATATATATGTATAATATATAATATCATATTTAATTAATAATATAATATAATAATAATATTTTAATAATTATATATATTAATATATGTATATAAAGCGATAATATAATATAATAATTTTATATATATTAATTTATAAATATAAAAAAAAAATATTATAATATATTTTAAAATTAAGTATATATAAATATATAATATAATCATTATATATTATATAATATATATATAATATATATATATAATATATATATATAAATATTATATATATATAATAAATATATCAACAGTATATGATATCTATATTATATATATTATATATAATATATATAATTATATATATAAATATATATAATTATTTATATATATATATAATATTAGTTATATAATATATTATATATATAAACTTATATGTTTAATACTGTATAATATATATAATATAGTAAATATTAAATTTATTAATATAATATATTAATAACATATTATATAATATTTATATAATATTATAAAATATATATATAATTATTATTAAATATTATATATATAATAATATTAATATTATATTAATATTATATAATAATATATATATATATTCATATAATATTATTTAAAATTATAATATATATATTTATATATATATAAATTAATATAATATAATTAATGATTTAATAATTTAATATAATATATTATATTTATATATATAATAAATATTTAATCATAATAATAATTAATATATATATATATTATATATAAATATATATATAAATATATATATTAATATATGTATATAATATTAAATATAATATTATATATATTATATATATATATTATATATATATATTATATTAGTATAATATATATATATATATCTAATGATATATTCTAAAGAGGTTGCTCAAAATCACAATTAGAAAGCAATACAAACAATAACTATGCGCAAAACCCTGAATGCACATCATGATCATGTATAACAAGTATAATGCGTTACACATTAGTCATTCATCGATTGAGAGAAGAGTCACCAGTCGGCGATGTCTAAATCATATCCAACTATGACACGCTTACTTAGACGCTCCTACTTTTTTTTTTATTTAACAGTTGTCACACCAGAGTTGTCTAATTAACCCTTGCTCATTAGCACTTGCCCCTTTTTTTCGCCCGTCTTAAATCTATCCAAAGAGAAATACCATGAGCTTAATAGAGACCGTTTTTATACTCTACCAGTATTATTACCTTTCCACTAACTAATATCAAACCTAGTATAAAAACTTTTTTTAATACTTATCCTTTCTTACATTTTCACTGAGAACCAA
The DNA here is from genome assembly GCA_015478945.1 of Trachelipus rathkii. Taxonomy (NCBI): domain Eukaryota; kingdom Metazoa; phylum Arthropoda; class Malacostraca; order Isopoda; family Trachelipodidae; genus Trachelipus; species Trachelipus rathkii. Next base: position 75,490 of record JABUQX010077091.1, read on the forward strand.
TTAGAAACCTATCCTATAAACGTGCTTCTTTAGTGACTAGCCTAATTTATTAGTTGTTACACGGATCGTTATAAAACATTGAAACTGTATACGTTATAACTTTTTAGCACTTGCCATCGTTTTTAGCCGTTCACTCACAATGTAAAGTTAGCTTTTATGAAGTTTCATAAACTTCTTTTTAGATTTATAATGATGACTATGCATTCGCAAGTATACTTTTATGGATATTGGCTTCGTCTTTTCTTCTTTAAAGCTATTTTGTTAATTACTTTTCTTCTCCCACATTGTCCTTTTCTGCACTTCATGCACATATCTCTCTTTTTTTCTCAAGTTTATCATTTCTATCTCCTACTTTCTCTTTCTTTCCTATTATTCACCACGATTGTATCTATTCCTCGTCTCTCTCATCTCTCTCTCATCTTCTCTCTCTCTCTCTCTTCTCTCTCTCTCATCTCTCTCTCTCTCTTCCTGCTCTCTCTGCTTCTCTCTCTTCTCTCGTCTCTTATTCTAAAATATATTTTCTATTTTTAATATTAATAATAATTTAAATTTTTCTTTACTTATATTCTCTCTTTTTATTTCTTTCTTCACATTTGCTGCTTCTCTTTCCTTATTGACTCTTATTTCTATTTTAATTTATTTCTTTCTTCCATTGTTTTTGTCAACATTATTTACTCTTTTTCCTTTCTAGTACTCTTATTCCCTCTTTTTTAGCGTTATTGCAATTATTCTTTCCTTCATCCTCTCCAAGTGTCCCCACCATCTTAGTTTACATATTATCTTTCTGTACTAATTATTTCTCTCTATCTCTCTATATTCTTCAATTCTCTCAACTACTCTCTTCGTTCAATTCTCTCTCATCTCATTCTCTCTCTCTCTCTCTCTCTCTCTCTTCTCTCTTACTTGATTTTAAACTAGTCTATCAGTCTCTCTCTCAATTATTGATTCTCTGCGGGGCAGATGCGGGCTCTCTCTCTTTACTCACTACTGCTCTTGGGCTCGGTCGACTCTGGCCTCTGGTCTCTCGGCTGTCTGCTGCTGGTCTGGTCACGCTCTCTCATCTGCTCTTCCTCGTGAAGGTAGTAGCGAAAGAAAGATTAAGGGTAGGAGGGAGGGCGAGCGGAGCGTTTGGTGTGAGTTGTTGAGGTTTTGTGTTGAGTATGAGTGCCTACGCGTAGTGACTGCCGGTATTTAGACGAATTTATCTCCTCTCTCGTCTACCTACAAGAGGAGGTGGAGAGGTAGTGGGCAAAGGAGGTGAGTGTGTGAATGTTGGTGAAGTAGGAGGATGATGAGGGTAGAGACTCGAGTGAGAGGTGATGAGAGAGAGAGAGTGGTGAGGAGAGTTGTGGTGCGCAGTCTGTGAGTGTCTGGACGAGCGCGGGCGTGGTGGTTTTGGTATGAGCTGCGTTGATTGGGTGATGCGTGCTGGAGGCGGGTGGCGTGATGTGCATGGGATGAGTGGCGTGTGTGAGTGTGGTCGCTTGAGAGTGGTGTGATCTGCTGTGTGTCGTGTGAGAGTGAGCTGAGATCTCTTTTGATAAGCCAATTGTGAATTAAAGATAGAGAGATTAATATAAAGTGAGAGGTGTGTGTGTTGAAGGTGAGTGGGGTGGAGAGTTTAGGGGGGGGGGTCTGGGTAGGTGAGCGGAGCGATGGGGAGATGTGTGTGTGAGCGGCGGGATGGTGTGTATTTCCTGATTGTGAAGAAGTAGCTGCGGTTTAACTTCAAATCAGGTTCAATAGGTGGAGAGAAGAGTGTGCAGGTACTGTGTGAGTGAGAGTAGAGAGAGAGTTTGCTTTGCATAAATATCACTTTCCCAAGCGATGAGGATGCGGAAGAGAGGAGCGGTGTTGAGAAGGAAGCTGGAGGGCGTACTAAGTCGCGGGCCAGTGGCGTGGCGGTGACGGGTTGGGCGGGAGGCGGAGCCGAGGCGGGAAGGCGCGGAGCTATGGAGCTCCGAAGGACTGGAGTCGATAGTGGCGAATCGGAAAGTTTTGGGGAGAGAAGAAATGTGATGTTTTGTATAGTGGGTGAGAGGAGAGTTGATGGGGCTGAGAGGGTGGAGCGTTTGTTTTTTGTTTTTGTGTGTTTGTTGCGATAGAGGGCGAGGGTGGTAGGGCAGGGAGAGAGCGAGGGGAGAGAGCGAGCCGTGTGATAGGTGAATGAGAGGAGGCAGGTGTGCGAGTGAGGTGTGAGGAGTGGAGTGAGAGAGGATGTGGGGGGCCGAAGCCTGTAGGGGGACAGAGCGAGGTGGGGAGGAGGAGGGGATGGGTGGCATGGGATGTCTGAGGGAAGGACGAGGACTCTCTCTCTCTCTGCTCTCTCTCTCTCTCTCTCTCTTCTCGTCTCTCTCTCTCTCTCCAAGAAATAGAGTGAGATTTCTCTCTCTCTCTCTCTCTCTCGGTCTCCGTCTGTCTGTCAGTCTGATCACTATCTCTCATCGTCTATCTCTCTCTTACTCTCATTCATCTCTCATTCACTCATCTTCTACTCTACACTCCTACTCTCTCGTCTCTCTCTTCTCCTCATACACATTATTTTGTGTAGCACATTTTCAGCTCCTTCTACGGAAAGCTTTTACTAAGTTTATATAAATTACAATAATTATTTTGAGATTCAATACATTAATATAACCAAATATTATTATTAATTAATTATTAATATTAATATTATGATTATTTTTATATATTATTATTCTTATTATTATTATTATATTATTATTTTAATTAATATTATTATTATTATATTATTATTATTATTATTTTATTATTATATTATTATTCATTATTATTATTATCATAATATAATATATTAAATTATTTTTTATTATTATATATTATTCTTATTATAATCAATTTATATTAATTATAATAATTATTTATTATTTATTGATTAATTTTATTAATATTATATCTATTATTATTTATTATTATTATTATTTAATTATATATATATTATTATTAATATTATTATTATTTAATTATTACTTATTTCATTAATTATTATTAATTCCTATCTATTATTATTATTATTTTATTATTATTATTAATTATTATATTATATTTATTAATTATTATTTACATTTATTATTATTAAAATAAGTTATTAATTTCTACTTTGGTATCATTTATTGTAAAAATTTCAGATCAAAAATTATATGATTATTTTAATTATTATTATTTTATTATTATTATTAATTATTATTATTATTATTATTAATATTCGTATTACAAAATTAATTTTATATAATTATTATTATTTATATTTTAATTATATTATTATTATGTAATATTAATTATTATTATTATTAATTATTATTATTATTATTTATTATAATTAATATTATTTAATTATTATAATTTATTTTTATATTATATTAATTATTATATATATGATTTTTATAATTATTTTATCTATTATTATCTATTATATTATTATTTATTATTATATAATTATATATTAATATTAATTCAATTAATTATTATTAATTATTACTATTAATTAATTATTAATTTAATTATTTACTTAATTATTAGATTGTTATTATTTATTATATATTATTTATTATTATTAAATTATTATATATTATCTTTATCAATATATTATTAATAATTATTATATTATTAATTTCTTACTAATTCTCTATTTTTTTTTCTCTTCTCGTTGTTTGATATTATTATTAATATATTATTATTTGAATTTATTAATATATAATTTATTATATCTATATACTCTTATACATATCATATTATCCATTATCATTTAATCATATATCATATATCACTATCATTTATAAATTATTATTATTATTCATTATTATATTATTATTATATTATTATATTATAATTCAATATTTATTAATATTTAGTTATTAATTATTATTTATATATATTATCTATTAATTAATTAATTTAATTATTATATTAATTATTATTATCATTGAATGGATTAAGACTTAATGAAAGTCGTATAAAGTTCTTGGATCGTCAAATTTTTCTATTGAAGAGTCAATGATTCCGTACTTCATTAAGCTAAGACTCTCCTCTAATTATTATTATCTATTATTTAATTATTATTATTAATATCTATATTATATATTATTAATTATTTTTATATTATTATTAATTATTATTATTAGTATATATTATATTTAATTATCTAGATTTAAATTATTAGTATTATTATTTTTAATATATTTTATATTGTTTTATTAATTTTATATTAATTTTAAATATTAATTTACTAATTGTAAAAGATTTATGATTATTAAAATTATATATGTACTTCGATTTATTATTATTATTTAGTTAGTAAATTATTATATTATTAATATTAATTATTGATTTTATTAATACTTATTATTATTTTATCTATTATTATTATTATTATATATTATTGGTATTAATTTTATTGTTAAAGTTTTTATTTTATATATTAAATATATTCAATTATTCAAAATTATAATAATATTATATTATTATAATGCCAATATTAATATTTCACTGAATTATTATTCAAGTATATATTAATTTATTATTATTTATTAACAGTTATTTATTATTAAATTAATGTCAACCACTGTTTCAGGACTATAATCAGACGAAACACGATGGTAGAGTTTTATCATAATTATTTATTTTCTTGTCATTAGTTTTTTATGTATTAATGCTATTAATTATTTTATTAATTAACAGTTTATTTATTATAAATTATAAAAATTAATTTATTATAATTATAATTATACAATTTAAATTATATATTATAAATTTATATTATAATTAAGATATAAATATAAAATATTATAATTATAATTATATTATAAGATTATAAAATTAATGATATTATATAATAAATATATAATTATAATATTATAATTATTATTATTAGTTTAATTAATTATATTTTATTTATTATAATTAATTGATTTAATTATTTATTATTTTTTCTGATTATTATATTATTTCTTTTAACTATTACTCTTACGTTACTTCTATTAATTTTTTATTTACTTTCTTATCATTATTAATTAATTTTAGCTATTTTTATGATTATTGTATTTTGTCACGTTTTAATATCTTACAGAAGATATATTTGTTTTTCTTACTATTAATTATTATTATTTATTATTAAGTTTATTATATTATTATTATTATATAATTATTATTATTGTGTTTTACTTATTATTTCATTATTTATTATTTATATATTATTAATTATTTATATATATATATTAGTAAAATTATTATTTATATATTATTAATTTATAATTAATTGTATTATTATTTATTATTATATTATTACTTAATTATTATTATTCATTATTATTATTATATTTTATATATAATATTATTATATATTTATTATTATTTTATCTACATTTTATTATCATATTAATATTATAAAAATCATAAGCAAAAAAGAACGTTCCAAAATCTGTAATCGAGATGTGTTGAATGATGTCTGGAGGGAACATATTTTTGAAACTACCATTCTTTCGCCATTACGGTCCGGCCACAATTTTGTTTTCCCTATATTCTTAAATGAAAAGTTGTTAATTAAATAAAATTATTTTTTTACTTCCAAAATTTGTAAATATTTATTCCTATTAAAAAATAAAACACAGCTACGAAAACTGGTAAGCGGTTTCACCTACATTTGTCATAATGAGTTTTTTCGGGCTTGGTTTATCTCGGCGAGCGCGAAGCGAGCTCTCCTGAGCGCGTGCGAAGCACGTGCTACTCAGGGACAGTCTTGCTCCGTTAGGAGCAGGCCAAAGGCTTTGTTACTTATTTTTAATTTTTATTATTTATTATTATATGTATTATAATTATTTATTATTTATTAATTTACTAACTATTATTATTAATCTGTATCTTATTATTATTATTGAATTATTTTGTGCTGATGATAGATTATTATAATATAATTTAATTAATATTATTGATTCATATATATTATTTATATACTTAGTATTAAAATACATTATATATTAAATAATAATAATATAATTTATTAATTGATTGAAGTTATTATCAAAAATAATTATTTTTAATTATATAATTATTAATTATATATTATTTATTAATATTAAATTTAATTATTATGAATTAATTATAGTTTTTATATTAATTATTACATTTAAAATTATTTATTATAATTATATTAAAATATAATTATTATAATATTAGTTTAAATAATATGTATTATTATTCATATTAATATCATTATTTTTATAGTTTTATAATTAATTTATATGTAGATATTTGTACATGGTTTACGGTAGTATTTTAATATATGTATATTTTAAGTATATATTATTTAGATAATTTATTTATTATTATTATTATATTTATTAACTATTATTATTATTATTGTATATATATTATTATAAATTTTGTAATTAAGTTTTAATATAATATTATTAATTATAAATATATTTTTTAAAAATGTCTTTCCTAACAATACTCTGTATATTTTATTTGCTTTTAATATGTATATAAATGTTAATGTTATAATTATATTAATATTATATAATTTATTATAATTATTATATAATTTAATTAATATAATTATTAATTATTATATATTTATGATTATTTATAGGATTTTACTTTCCCCAAATAATTATCCTAAATTTTCAAAACATTTATTTATTTTATAAACATTGAAGGCTTTAAGAAATTCAAAAATGACTTGATTTGTACTATAATAATATGTTTAAATGTGCCGGTGTTGTAGAAATATCGAAAATAAGTAATATAGAAAAATAGAGAAGATAGAAGAGAATAAACTAGAATTTAGTGAAAGTAGTAAATGAATGTATAAAATAATATGGAAATTCAGTAAAATAAGAATGTAGAAATAATAGATACAGAGATAGAATTGGAACTAGATTTCAATAGACTGAACGTCTAATGCTTCTAAAAGAGTTAGAAAAGTGTGATGTTAAGGAAGTTAGAGCATGCATATTGGAAAAGGGGAATGAATGAATAAGCGAATTGTTCATGTAAGAATAGCAGAGAGGTCGAGTGGTTATTAAATTGATTGGAAGGCATTAATTCCTTATCTTTAATGAAAAACAGGTAAAATTATATTGATGTTAAAAAGTAGTCTGCTTGGAAACCAGGGTGCCACCTGTATGCGCATGCACGCCAACGTGCGACATTGGATATTATAATGGCTGACATTGCTACTTTTTGGGAGATATTTTATTATTAACTGAGGTTACGTCGCCTAATTCTTAAGAATTATATTTAATGGAACTAAAAAATTCCAATCGCAATGTTCTAGCCCATGAATAAGCAGCATTTCTCACCTTTTCATCCAACAAATATCGTAAATGTTTAACGCATTTTCTTATTGTAGACGTCGGACCGTCATATTCACATACAATTTTATTCCACCGTCAAATATACACATGCTTTGAAACATTGATTTTAAATTACATGTAAAATAAAAACAACGTTCCAATGATCATCAGTTGAAAAATTTTGTAGCTATATCAGTGTAGTGAGTAATGTTTCTAATAATCAATCTTCTATCAAATTATTTTGCTTTTTATTTTTTCATAAGTAGGCATATTAGAAATTAGTGAATTAAGTATGATCGTAAATTATTATTTTTAAAATCAAAGAATTCTAAAAATATAACATGAATAAGATACAAGGGAAATAAATGAGAAATTATATTACACAATTACCGAATAATCTAAAAGAATGATCATAATAGTTTATATTATATAATATATATATATATCATTAATATAACTATATATATTATATATTAATAATTAAATATATACTATATAATTATATAAATATTATAATATATATGAATATAAAAATAATATTATAATAATATATATTAATTATATACAATATTGCATGTAAAATGTATAATAATATTATTAAATTAACAGTATATATAATATATATATATAAAATTAATTGAAGTTTAAAATATAATTTAAATACAATATCTATATATAATAATATCAATTATATATATATATTTAATATTATATAATATTTTTGTATATATAGATGACTATATATAATATATGTATGTAATTTATAATATATATAAATATATCATAGTATATATTATCGTGATAGATCATCACTCTTCAAATTGAAATTAAAAATATATTTAATAAGCAAATATTCGTATATAAAGGTAAGAAAAATCACATGCCTGAAACATCATAATTTTTGAACAAAAAGCAGCGTAATAATAAAAATAAAGTTAACTAATAAATATAGAATAAAAAAATAATACGATAAATATACACTAAATAAAATGGAGGCGCAATCTAGGGCCCAGGTTCTGAGTGACAAAATATTATGCGCGTCATTGGTCTGCAAAAAAAAAGTTGGGCCAACCGCATGTGTAGGTGAAAAAAAATACTTTTGCAAGTAAAAAAACATAAAAAGTGACAAACAACTATAAATATATAAAAGTTCAAATAATTCACAAATAAATAAATACATAAAAAATACTTACTAGATACTAAATAAATAACTACCAAAAACAAATAATACATAGACAATAAATACAAAAATTATCAGAATACAACGTACTAATAATAATAAAAATAAATAATACAAATAATATAATTAAATAAATACATTACATTATACAATAATAATTCAAATACGAAACAATATCATAATCACATTCTCATAAAAATTTAATACATCTCACAATAAAGTATCTAAATTAATCAATAAAACCAAATAAAGAAGTCATCAAATAAAAAAAAAAAAATTAGATCATGTACAATTAATGAAAATAATAATATTTATCATAATCATCAATAATAATAATAATAAGTAATCTTAATACAAAATAATAGAAACGTTTAAAAAAATGCTGATCTCT
>JABUQX010077092.1:0-17500 GCA_015478945.1 Trachelipus rathkii
GTCTCACTACTATATATAATATATATAGTATATTATAGATGTATTATAACTCAAATGTATTGTATTATAATGTGTCATTTTGGCGAGTGAAATAGCTTCTAATAGTATGTGCAGCTAATATTTGATAGGGAATTCTTTATATTAACTTGTGTTTGATGCCATTAGAATAAATCAACTCTGCTATTTATCTATATATTTATATTATAATAAGTATATATCTATATACACTGCTTCATACTACCTACTATCTATATCTCTAATAGGATTATGTTCATCATCTGATATATTCAGTACTATATATCACATAATTCAATGATATGATAGCTCAAAGACCATATACTATTATTATGTTTTTATTCACTAAGTTTATTACACATACTGCTTAAATATGATTACTTATGGTGTGAAATTCTTTTAATAGCAAAAACGAATAACAAATCCTATTATAATATCTGTATTAATAACCGTATTATCCTATTAATACAGCATTGCTTATTCGGCTCCTATTTGGTTTTACTCACGTATAGTATTTATGAATACGATAATTGTATTAAAGACACTCACCTCAGTATGTCGTGTTATCGGTGGTAAAATTAGTGAGCGTATATATAGATATATGGTAGATGTTTATTGTGTAAAGGGAAATGCGCAACGAGCTGAATGCTGGTGACGAGCGATACTAGGCGAGAATGCTCCTACTGATGGAAACTTGCGTCAAACAGCCTCTAATCTAAAGTAGAGTTAGCTTTCACGCGGCAAGTGCAAGAAAAAATATTTAAAAAGCAAGATAACAGGGCAATGAGCCTTCCGTCCATTCACTAGTTAGTTCAGCACGGTCCAGTGTAATATGCAGCTATGACGAAACAATTGTTTAACTTAAGAATAAGCGGTTATATATATATTACTATACATGATTATGTAGTATATCATTCAGTATAGTATTAGTAGTATAATAATACATATATAGTGGTGATTACATTTATAAGTATATATATGACTATAGATGATGATAATATTGATATAGGTATGTGAGTCAGGATATTATACATTTATTTATATATGATGATTATTATAATATATTTATATATATGAGAGTATATTAGTATGATATATATATAATATATAATATATATGTATAATAGGTAGTATAAGTATATATATAGTATCATATAGAGTAGTAATAAACTTATAGTAACTCCACATAGTATTATAAGTAATATCAAGTATATCAGGATTATTATAAATAGCTATATATAAGGTTAATATATCAATATACATTTCAATACACTGAACTTACTACTTACGATAGATATAGTATATATATATTATATAGAATATATATTATATAGTATATATATTTATATGTAATCAGATTATAGTACTGTATTATACTATTACTAAATAATCGCTAGCTAGTTAATTATATTAATTTATCTCCTCAATCCATAAAAGACGATATACCTGATTAAAACTACAAATTTACAACGTAACTAGTACCGAAGACCAACAAAGTCCCAAGATAGCAACAGAGTGTAGCCGCAGATTGGAGCGACATTATTCGAATCTGGATCGATATTGTGAACAGGATCTTAGAGCAGAAGAATTAAAACTTGTTGTACTTATAACGCATAAATGCGAAGAGCTAGAGAAAACGAAAGAAAGTAATGTTAATTAATTAAGGTCTAATGACATAGAGTACAATCTGACAATCAATCAAACTTAAGATAATAATCAATAATAATAATAATATATAAGTAATGAATACATAATATATAATGGATAATAATAATGATAATAATACATTAATAACAATAATGAATTATAATCAATATAGATATATAATAATTTTAATTTAATGTTTTAATTTAAATTTAGTAGGTTTACGAAATTTTAAACAATAGAATAAGGAAGTGGGTATTATCAAGAGTCAGAATCTGTGAAATTTGTAACGCATGTGCATAGTATGAGCAGTACATGTAAGACCTGATTTCTTACGCTACAGATTCATTAGGTGGCGACAGAGCACTCACCGCAACCCGGCCCTTCTTGGAGTTAGGACTTTGCTGCTTCTGAGCAGGTCTGGGAGCAATCCGGATGCGTAGTTAAGCACGTATTTGTGCGGCTCTACTAGGAAGAATTCGCCGAAGATTCTTTCCAAGTAGAATGCTCATATGGGAGAATGCGGATTTCTTTTGTATGAAGCCGCGCTAAGATGGAAAGTATAGGATATTTTGCGTGCAGTTGCCCGCAGAACAATTGAAAGTGGTATAAACCGACTACCGTAAGTGCTAGATAGTGTCGCCATGACTCGAAGGAACTGCTATTACGTCGTAGATAACTCAGTTAGGTGTCGTGAGATCAAACGAAGTCATTTCTATGAGTGCTGCCCAAGGATTAAGAGGTTTCTGTAGGACACCAGAATAGATGATGAGACTGTTTCTGGGCACCCAGACGCCTTAGATACACAGAGGCGCAATTTGCGCCTATCTCCTGGAGGAGAGTGTGGTCAGATAGTATCATATGATATAGTTTATATAGTAGACTAGTATTATTATTTGTATATGTTTAAGTCAGATAATACGTACTATATCGATTTTGTTTATAATGTAGATGATTGCTACGGTACTGTAATAAGTGTTATATCATTCACGATGTGGTAGGTTAGGTTAATAGTTAGTATATGATAATGTTGTCGTAGTGAATAAGAATTTTAATAGCTCACTTCATCCTACTACTGGAGTGTGATGATGTAGTATTAGTAGCCGAGTGTCTTAAATGGATCGAAGTTATATAATATGTATGAGTATTCTATTATATATCATAGTATTATATATAAGTATTTATATATATTTATCTCATAATCAGTAGTATATATATTATATATAATATATCAATATAATATATAGTATTTATCTTATATATTATAGTAATATATATATATATATTATATAATATATATATCATATAATTATATATATATATAGTAGTAGTACACTTTAGTTGTAATATATATTAATTATATATATATATTTTAGTACTTATATAGTAGTATTAGTATATATTATAGATGTTTATGATATAGTATATTATATCTACTTGGGTAGATGTTCTTATTGCGATTATTGGTTCAACTAAGTCTTAAGATTTAAAACTCTATAATCTTTACATATATGCCCAGTTAATAAAGAATAATATATCTCATTAAACTTAAATATTTTTTTCCATTTCTATCAACGACCATCCTTAGAGCGACATACTTAAAAGTTCTCGCGCAGAGCAGATGCTAGCAGAATGTGGATTACTGTAAGGGGATCCCATCATGGGGTAAATAGGCTCCTCTCACTGTTCTCAAAGTTGTATAAAGTGAAATAATGCAGCATCTGTACAGAATTCAGTTCCTCAGTGTAATATTTTCTGAACCCTCTCGTAACATTTTTTTAAATGTTAGCCGATATCTCCTTGATAAAACATAAAATGAACAACAGCCATATAATTTGTCAACATTTGTTTTCAACTGGTTTTCTTCACAACTGGTTTTATATATTAACTTACGAAACTTGAGACATATATGTGGTCCGAGGCATACCCTTAATATAGAAACCATTAAGATGTAGGTTCAGAAATATTCCTGTGTCTTGTGTACCTCTGGCCCATATTCTAATATTTAAACTAATCGCATATTAGATTGATTTGTTGAGAAACAATGTTTATAAAAGCTTAAGTCATCTTACCAGGTCGGTAGCGCTCGGCCAACTATTGCACCGCTGATTAAACTGTGTATCGGTACTAACGGTTTGAATGGAAATATGTGCGAATGATGTATAAAGTTGCACGTTGCTTTTTAACACCCGCATTGTGGCTTTGGCATTGGTTGGTAAGCATAGAATAGTACTGAGAAATATTGTCTTCAATATGAGGGCTCTATAAAAGCCACGCTTGTGTCCCAATTGGTGAATATCAACAAGTGACTAAATAAATCAATGGCATGTAAAAAAAAATGATTCATTGAATAATTCCTTTGGGGGGTTGTTCCCCTTTTGATATAAAATGAGAGGACTAGAGTACTTTATTGCGTTCCCGGGGAACCAAGTTAGGCTTGAATGTTCCACTATTTGGTTTATTGGTTTTTCTTTAGAGGTGTATCGGGATAATTGTAAGGGCGGGGGAATCAATATATGTAACGAATTTATTTCAAAAACCTGGTGAAAGAGAAGATACAACCTTTTGTTTAAAGTAGCAGGAGCGAGAGAGAGCCTATTCCCACATAGCTTGTTGTAAAAATATATTTATTTGGGGATTTGTGGTTTGTTTCATCATGATTTGGTTTAGATTGTTGATCGTGTGTAGCAATTCTGGAACGGGGAAAGTTGGTAAAATGTTTGGGCCGATTGTGTTGTTGTGGTTTGTGGTTTTGGCAGTATTGTGTTTGGTATTCGTTGAGTCAGACTGCGTGTGTTTGGTAGGTGTAGGGTGGGTGGGTTGAGGTGAGTGTAAGTGAGGTAGATTTGTAACATTGTGTGGGAAGTTATGGGGGTGTATTGTGGTGATAGATTTAGAGTGTAAGGTGTTGGTTTATGAGAGTTGTGCGTGTGTGGAGTGTTGTTTCTGGTTGATTGTTTGTTTTACGTATTGTGTTGTAGATGGGATTTCAAGAGGTAGGATGGTTGTGGTGGGTGTGATGTATTGTTATGAGTGTTTGTAGGTGGAGCTCTTGTGTGTTGTGGTTTTGGATCTGCGGCTGCGGTCGATTGTGTTGTGGTTTTTGTGTGGGTTGTTGGTGGGGTGTGTGAGTTGGCTAGGATGGTTTTTTGCTGTTGGTGATATGGGATCGGCAGAGTGTAGTGTAATGTAGGGTAAGGTGATGTGTTTGAGCTTTGCTGAGTCGTGAGTGCTTCTGCGGTGGTGGGAATATTTTTTGATGTTCTCCGTGAAATGTGCGTGCAATATGGGTGGGTAGGGAGTGGTTTAGGGGAATAGTATTGGCGAGTCGGTCTTGAGTGTTCTACTCTTATGGGCGGGGGGTGTTATGGGTTTTTATGAAGTTTTTTGACAAGGTTATTTAAAGCTTTGTTATGTTGGTTGTATGATATAGTATATATATAATACTATATTATATATATATAGTATATTATATATATTATTTATTTTATTATATATATATTTATATGATTATATATAATATTATTTATATATTATGTATATATATATACTAATACGTAGATATACTATTATATATATAATTTTATATTATAGTTAGTCATTAAAAATGTCAGCATCTATGCAAAATACTACCTTTCAAGGTTAACATTTCCGCAATTGTTTTATTAAATAATTTAGTTGTAGAATTTAACCCTTTCGACAAAATTTTATGTTCGTGTAAAATAGTAACAGTAATTCAAGGTTCAGAGACAGTTGAAGATCCCCCAAAATGCTCAAATAAGAACGAGCCACAAAACATTAACCGAAGAATAACCTCTCAAGGGTGTGTATACGCTGAACAGAATTATTGAAGACGATACATTTATCATAGAAATATATCAATTTTCTATGATCATATATCGATATTTCTATATCGTTAAAATATAATATATATATTATTATATATATTATTATGATAATATATAATATAATTATATTTTATTTGGCAAAACTGTTATTTGGATAAAAATTCATCATGTAAACTGAAGGAAATTTCGTAAGTATTTTGACCTAGATTCCAATTTGTTTAGTGATTTTGTGTTAGGTATGGTTGGTTGGTGGTGTGGGTAATTAGTGGTGTTGAAGTTTTGTTGGTGTTTGGATAATTTATATATGAGTTATTATCTGTTAGGAGAAGTTAGGATGTAGTGTTTGATGATTAATGGTTGTGTTAGGTGATGGGGCTTTGTGTGGTGTTTATGTTTGTGGTAGGTTTGTGGGTTTGAATGATCTTATCATCATAGTATTTAGGTTGATATTTAGGCAGGGTAGGTAAAACGAAAATTAATTATTTATTATGTTATTATTAAATGTTAGATTATAAAAAGTACGATTTTATTAAGTATTTATATAATTTATAAGATAAATAATATTTAAAAGAAAATCCCATGTTAAAAAAAAAGTTAATAAAATAATCGAATTTTGTTAAGGTGCAGGTTTCAAGAAATTAGGACTGGTCCTTGATATAGTTGTCAATCTATAAATATAGAATATTTTTAGTTGTTTGGTTGATTATTATTTAGTTTAAGTTAGTGTTCTATTTTATATTGTAATTAATTATATATATGATGATATATAAGTATTATATATACATTGATATAGATTATATATGTATAGTTAGTGTATGTTTATAGATATATGCCTAGTATAGTACTTATCTAGTATTACATGTATCAATATTTATTTAATATTGATCCTGAATATGATTTATATAAAAAAAATGTATAGATATTTTATTTAATCTTTTGTAGGTCTGATGATTAAGTTAAGAGTATTATGAGTAATAATTGTGTGTCTTGATGCATATAATTACTTAATGGTATAGGCTCATATATAGTAGGTATTATTGGTTATTATCTTACGTCGATATATATATATATATATGATATATTATAATTATATATAGTTTGGAGTATATATTATAGCTTAATAGCTATATATATGCTTAATGACGCATGAAGGCATATTGCGGGATATCAAGATGATGTCTGGCCGCAACTGTATGAAGTTTGCCTATGGAGTCAGTTGAATGAGTACTATTTCTAGTCTGAGACCGACTGGGATTTGTAAGTATCGAATCGGTTTGTCATTATTCATTGATATTATATTTATATTATTATTAGTTATTATATGTATTATTATTATTATTGATTATTATTAGTTATTATGAATTATTTGTACATTGAGTTATTATTATTGAATTAGTTATTATTAGCTTATTATTATTATTATTATTTATTTATTTATTTACGCACTTTTTCTGTTTGTTATAATCATCAAGGGTTTTAAGGACAAAGTTTTGATATGGCCTTAGATACGCTTTCACCATTATCAGATTGGTAATAAGTGTCGTCATTGTACACATGTTTTGTATGGTTATCGGGTATATATTATAGATATAGATATATATATATATATATATATACTATATATATATGTGATATATATATATATATATATATACATAAATACTATATACATGTGCATGCAAAAACATTGCTGTCATGTGATATTATATGGACTTTTGAATTTAATTACTGGAGCTTACGTTTGTTAATCATAATTTACCTTTCCTTTTGGCTTGGTTGAAAATAATCTCCTTTTGAAGCTTTGAGCTGTTGCACACCAAGTTTAGCATTCAGTAAAGCCATTGTCGTTTGCTGTGCTGTCACCTATAGACGTCTCGCCAGATAAACCAAATTTTTGATGGATGCTTGAGAACCCTCGCTGCTTCCTAACGATGTAATCTTTAATGCTTCGTCGTAACCAAAACAGGGAGTCCAATGACACTTGCTATGTATTCTGCCCGAGAAACAGATAATCCAGGCCTTTATTCATATCTTATAGAAAATTTCACCAAGATCATAGAGGGTATAGAAGCTTCGATAAAGGATATAAGTATGTGTCATCTGATGTTTCGAATCATGGTGAAGTTTCCATTAGAAAAGAGGGTGAGAGGAGTACTAATAGAATGGGGGTTGCTTTTAAGTCCAATAACAATGTTAAAAATTCCGTGAAATGACTACAAGGTCTCAACGAGGCACTTGCAAAATGACACATTTAGAGTACCGCGTATAGGCATTCAAACCAGTTTTATCGTTCAAACTGGTCCAAATACTTACAGCCTCTGATTTTAATGAAAGAAAAACTAGCAGTTCATTTGCAGAGCGTTGACATGACTTGCAGAGATTGGATGACATATCGAGAAGGTTTAACCGCAAGAAGGTTAAGCGGAGCTTACCCATAATGATAAAGAAAAATATATAGACCATTTGTTTAACAAGCGGAAAACACGTAGGCAGTTTAACCTTCTCTCGTGACACCGAGAGAATATTAGGATATAGATACCGTCGTTAATGCTGTTTACGAGATAGATTTAAGTGCTAGGCCAGAAGAGGGTAGGAGAAAAGACGAAACCCTGAGGAACTAGTTATTCAGCTTCATCGCCTGTCCTCAGCTCAAGATGTATTCAATACTATATATATATAGTATATATGATATATATTATATATATATATAGTATATATTTATATATATTATATAGTATATATATATAATATATAATATATAGATTATATATATATATATATATATATATTATATCTATGATAATATATATATATATAATATATATATATATATATTATATTATATATATATATATATATAATATATATATATATATATATATATGATATATATTAATATATATATAATATTATTGTATATATATATTATTATTATATATGATATGATATATATAATTATATATTATTTATATATATTAATATTATATATACTATATATATATATAGTAAATATATATATATATATATATAATATATATAATATATATATATATTATGTGTGTGGTGTGGATGTGTGTGGTGAAAATAACTTGTTCATATTTCATTAAAAATTTCTATATATATATATATATAGTATATATATATATTAGTATATATATATTATAATATATATATAATATATATATATATATACTATTATATAATAATATATATTAATATTAATAATAATTTATGTTAATATATTGTTTATATATTAATATATATATATTATAGGTATTATATATATTATATATAATATGTATATTAATAATATATATTTATTATAATTTAATATAAGTTATATATATATATTATATTTATATACTATATTTTATATATATATTAATTATACATTATATATATAATATATATATTAATATAAATAAAATTACTTATGTTAGGGTTTATTTATATCAATATGAAAACTTAATATATTATATATATATATATATTATAATTAAATATATATATATATATATAATATATATTTATATAATTATATTAATATATTAATATATATTAAATATATATATATTATATATATATATATATATTATATTAATTATACTATTATATATATATTATATTATATATATATATTATTAATACTATATATATATATATTATATATATATTTATATTAAATATATATTAGTCATATATTATATAATATATATATAATATATATATATATATATATATATTATATTATATAGTAAAATATATAATATTATATATATATATATAATTATAGTATATATTAATTATATATATTATATAATATATATAATTATCATATATATATCATATATTATATATAATATATATTTAAATAATTATACTATTAATATTAATATATTATATATATATATATAGTAATATATATATATATAGTTATATATATATATATATATATACTATATGATTATATATATAATTAATTTTATATAATATATTATATTATTAATTATTATTTATTATCATATATATATATATAATATATTATTAATATATATTATATATATATATTAATTATATATATATAATATATATATATATATTATATATATATTAATATATATAGTAGTATTATATATATTATATATATATATATATTTAACTATATATATATTAATATATATTATTATATATATTATATATTGATTTGAAATATATAATATTTAAATATAATAATTAATTATGATAATATATTAATATATATTATGAACTTTATTTACTACTACGAAAATTTCTGATTTAATGAGACATGAATATCGAAAATCGCCGATAACATTAACCTCTGTATAAGTTGGAACCCTACAGTGTCACGTGATTAGTAAGTATAACTTCGTATCCATATTAGTAAGGTGAGAAGCGTGCAAAAAAGTTAGTCCAAAATAAGAGTTAAGTTTTTTCTATTTACTATTGTGCATTCTTGAAAAAAATGTTTGTTTTTTTTTTTTTTATTTTATATTATTAAGGTTCTCGATGACGATGGTGGGTACACAGTGAAGTAGGTGGAGTATGCACGAAATCCCTAATGATATGTCTCACCATCGAATGAGGTCGAAGTAGATTAAACTTAAAGACTTCTTTACTCATAATCCTATTAGCGATTTATATGTATCTTGGATAATTACTCTTTAGTTAATATAAAAAATTGTTTATTTGGTCAATATCTTGACGCTCTATATGCCTTGAAAATTAAATAGTAACAGAAATAAAAAATAGATTTATCATTGGTTCGTTATTATCAATTAATACTATATCAGTTAACATTATTTTAGAGGACAAGTTCATATATATAAATATATATAATATTTATAAATTTAAAATAAAAAATGAATTTAATAGTATATATATTATGATATATATATAATATTATATATATATATTATATATAATATAGTAATTATATATATATTATAATACTTATAATATATATATTTCATATATATAATATATTACTATATATATAATATATATACACTGTATATCATATATATATTAATTATATAATTATTATATATTAATATACATATATATTTAGATTAATATAAATACTATATACTATACTATAATATATATAATATATATTATATATATAATTATTATATATAGCTATTATTAGTATAATTATAATATATTATTATATATAATTATATATATATTATACATATATATTATATCATATATATACTTATTATTATATAGTATATAGATTATATATATAAATATAATAGTATATTTATAATTTAGTTATATATTTAATTAATTGATTATATATATATATATATTTATATAATAATAAGGAAATATATATTCATAATTATAATTATAGTATTTAAATATATAAATAGTTATATAATTAGTAAATATATTATCCTGTAAGTTTTAGGACTAAATTACATAAGTTTTAAATTCTAAATTACCTCATTATGATAATTATAGGATTATAATTATTATATATTAACATTTATATAAATATGTATAAGAGTAGTATATAGAGACTAATTTCTAGATATGAAATAATAGTGTGTTATTGATTAGTCTAAAGTAACATGGAGATATATATAGAGATGAGGTTCGTGTGATAGTTGTTATAGAAAAGTTTTGTATAATAAATTTGAAGGAATATAATGTTGAGGGTAGTTTTATGATGGATTATAGAAGAAAGGAGTAAATCTATGTAGAAATAATTAAAGTGTTAACGTATATGAGATGGTGTTTTAATAGGTCATGTGTGATCAATGAGTATTGAGATATTATAGTTCAGATAATTGTGGTTAAGAAGAACAGAATGTATTCATTATTACAAGAATCTGTTCTCACTCGTTGCATCATATCTAGCTTCTTATGATCGTTATCTCCGCAATTATCGTATTGCCGTAATTTGTAGATCGGTTATTCACTTCTCTTTTTATATCTTATTAATTTATTTCAAATTAGCAGAGCTTAATAGATATGTTTCTATATTGTAATAAATTTGTATTTTTAGTACTTAATATATATAATCTTAATCAATTATTAATTTATTATTTTGTTAATTGAAAAATATATGCTTCACTAATCTTTAATAAACCTATTATGTTATTATTGTTTATTCTTGGATAATTAACTAATGACTTATAGTTTATTTAATTTAGTGACGTAAATAGATTGACTTATTAATATAACGTACTCACTATTATAATGTGTACGTATTAATTTATATATATATTATCCTCTTCGTAATTATTTCCCCCTCATTTTGAAGAAGGTTTCTTCAGTTCATCATTGAATGGCACAAACAGAGATGAAAAAAAGCCTCCTGATCGGGGTCTCAAAGCCTATTAAATGTGAATATTTAATCTCCTTATTAAATAATCACTCAACTTATTATATTATTGCTATTGGATACAAAAAATCGTCTTAATTTTGAACGCTAGCACAGTGGTATCTCTAATTATCTTGGTGGTACCTGTAATAACAGTGACCCAGTTGAGAAGGTTTAGTGACCAAGTGATATTTTGAATTATAATAAAATTGAGATTGATGTTCACGCAATATAAACGTAATATTTTTCAATTTTTCAATATATTTTTATATTATTTATCGTGATTTTTGTCAATATATGTATGTATGGATAAATGTGTGAGAACGATTCTGTAAATGTTCAGTGTTGTTTGTCATTGTTCGGGGACTTATCCTAATATATAAGTATATATATATATTATATATATAGTTATTATAAGAATATAAAGTAATAATATAATTGTATTAGTGTTGTGGTGTGTGGTTGTGGCGGGTGATGGGAAGTTTGGGTTGTTGGTGAGGGTAGGAGTGATAATGCTGTTAGAGCGATTGTTATATAGGTGTTATTTGAGGGTAGTGGGTGAAATTATAGATCATGATTGTTTAACCCTATTATTTTTTTGTAGTTATATTATTTTGATATTACATATCTTGTTAATATGATTATAATATCATTAATTAATACATATATATATATAAAATATATTAAATATAATATTATATATTATTATATGATATAATATTATTTGCATGCATGATATTGTGATGGGCAGATTTTTATACTAATAAAGTATAATATAATGATTATTAATTTAATTGTCAATGATATAATCCGAATCGAAATTACAAATTATTTTGGCATAAAAAAAGAATTATGTTAAATTTGTAAATTTATGGGTTCATGAATATTAGTATGTACGCCTTTATGTTGTTATAGTGAATCTGCGGTGAATCGCGTTCGTTTGGTTTTGCGAATTTCTTTTAGGATATGTGTTGTGTGTGGTTTGATTTATTACGTGGGTGAGTACAAACTTGAATATAATTATAGATCAAGTGAGCGAAGCCAGTCGAAAATACTTCGAAAAGATTATGAGTATAAAGAATGTTTCACTAGTCGTGAGTCTTATAGAGTCACTAAATAAATAATTAATGATTGATAATTCACTTCAGGTTATATTAGTGAAGCTATGAGTATAGAGACTACAGTAGTTCACTATATAAACTGCAGTTCGTTTAGGATATTTGATCTATCTGTGCGACTAAGGAGCAGGTTATAGTATAAGAATAGTATTGAGGTTTTGAGAAGCATTGACTTTTAAGATGTTATAGAGAATTTATATTTTTTATGAGAGTTTACTACTATAGTTAGTTTTAATATAAGGTCATCTAACAGATTACAATAATTATTATTCTTACAGTAAATTCAGACAAAATGATTCAAATAAATATCAATAGGTAAATTGTATGTAATAAACTTTATAAGCTCATAGATGATTAGTATAGTATGGTAAGTGCTATTATATTAATTATGCCGCGAACTTGCTCTCATAAACTAGGTATTATATGAATATATAATACAAGGAATGAATAATTTTATAGAGGATTTTAGCTAATAATCTTTTGTTTGGTAATTAATCTCTCTACGCAAGAGTCAGTTTAATAATATTTCTTTCATAAATCAGTATAGTCAGATGAAGGATAAAGTCTTCTGTGGTTTTTAAATGTGTATGTAAAATGTTTCGTTTGAAAATTGTGATCTTTACTTTGCGAAATCCTTTTAAATTCAAATTATCTAACTCATTTTACATAATACTGATTTAAGAGCAGTGTTTATAGATTATCCACTATTTATGGAGCAATATGCTAAATGGTTAATGACATCTAAGTTAAGGAAGAGCGTTTGGGAATAAAGTTTTTTATTTATAAATATTAATATAAAATAATACTATCTTAAATACTGACTATAGATACCTGCTTTTGGCTATACATGACTATGTAGAATATAAGAGGAATTGCATTATAGTCTTATCATATATTAGAAAAAAATGTAGTTAATGTATATAGAACCATATAACTCAAGTGTACTTTCAATTTTTTAAGACTTCAGATCACATGTCATAATAATTATATGGATACGTGAAGTAATAATTTCATTTAGATGATCGTATACATAATATCGATCCATTTCTTATAATAATAGCGAGAATATTGTTATTCTTGTATCTTACAAAGTAACGTAATATAATATACCAGTAGTCTGTTAGATATATTCTGTCGCTCAGCAACAAAATCATACGATAATATTAATAGATATAGTGTTTACTTCATAATAATGTGTTGGTATCCTATAATTAGAACCCCAACCCCACTCTATCAAATAATTGATAAATGTTAAGGATTCGACTTATTAAAAATAGTTAGTTTCCTAGGTCTAACTTATATAGAATAACTATCTATTGTGAGTGGCAATATATTAGTATGTGTACAATTCGATTAATTGATTGTCACAATAGAAAAGTTTAATGATATTAGTTTTAATAAAATGTTATAATAATTTTAAAATTTACATTAAAGAATCATAAACTATGAAACAATTATAATATTATAAATAAAAATTAAATATACTTAAGTAAAAACCTTACTTAACTTGTAGCTGGCGATATTTTCGTATTAGCGATCAGATGTAACTTAAAACCCATAAATATATCTTACTTGACAGCAAATGTATTGAGACAATCTTATACTAATCATTAGTATCGTTAAATTGATTACCTATATCAAAGATAAGAATAACTTTAAAAGTGACACTTAAGTTATTAATATATAAAATATAGATTCTTTAATCAAATTTAAAAGGGTACCATAATTATAAATACTATTAATATTCTGATCCAATAGTTAATATTATGGAAAAAGAGACGGTGAAACTCTATATATGCCTGAAAGTTAGTAAAAGACATAACTTGAGTTCATTATTTAGTGAAGACTGTCCAGTGATCGTTAAGTATGTGTGGTGGTGTGTGGTTGTTGTTGCATAGGATGACATGTTGTCGCATGTGTGTTGCCGTGGTGGTGTATGGTAATTATCTGATATGTGTGTGCTTACACGGTAGAGACTAGTTACTCAAGCTATAGTAATATGTGCTGTCAAGTCCTTGTCCGTTGCTTTCTTTAGTCAACTATAATAATGTATTAAATACGCAAATACTACTACCTGATATATATTCAAAAAGGTATAAAATAAAACTTCACAAATAAAATATTTCATAGCTAGTCAAATAACATAAAATAATATAAGTTTTTAATTTGTGTTATATATAGCTCACGGTAGCTTAACATGCAGTTATATACTTTAAATACTGATCCTATAATTAAACCTCACATTGTGAATTATTCAGATAATTTATATTAAAATGATGCCCAAACCATTGACCTATAATATCCTATTCCAATTCTTATCTTTATATCATTGCATAGAGTGATAGTCAGAACTTACGATATCAATCGCCACTGCGGGAATATTCAATTGCCTAAAATAATTTTTATCATGACACTAATAATTTTACTCAAGAATGAATTGTTTTCGTTTATTAACATTAATGGATTAAGCACGTCTTTACTCTAATCATTTTCGTATTATTGTGTTCCTTTAGATCTCTATATATATTATTTGAGTTACCCATAAAAATTTTATATATATTTATAATGAAATTTATTGGTTATCTCTAGTATTTAAATAATTGAAACATTGCTAAAGTATATATTATAAGACTTGTAGCATATAAGTTCCCTATGTATAAGGTATAAATGAGAAGATCGCCTTAATCTAAGTAAATAGCATTTTCCTACTCTCTTCAGCTCTCTCCTCACTGCTATTTAGCTTTGTTATCAGTGCTAGATAAAGTCAGATAATTCTTTGAATTGTGAGCCAATGAACTGATTTAACACTCACGCTCTCTCACTAAACGAATTACTCGCATTAAGGAATAGACTTTGTTTAGTTTCTTTTTTTCTCTCATTATTATTAGAATGATGGTCAATCTACATAAGCATTATCACTACCATAATTATTTATAAACTCTCACTTTAATATATAATTACTTATATAAATCTATAATTACTATAATAATTTCAAGTTTTAAGATATTACAATATTACAAACGTTGTGATGGTCTAAAATTGAAATTTACTTATTTGATACATTAAAATAATATATATTTAATGACCAAGGACAAATTTTTATTTATTTTATAACAAACGTATACATAGTAATGTTGTTTATTTCAATTTTTATCCTATCCTATTTCAGAATATTTATAAACACTTATTATAGCTAATTTAAATATGGATAACATCATATTATTTTATTATCTTATCTATTATTTATTATATATTTATTACCTGGTCTAAGCCAGTTTGTTTGATTGAAAATATTTTTCCAAAAAAATAATTAAATCAATTTGAATAAGAATGTATGCATTGGTTGAAAAGGAAACTATAATTTTTATACTTAACCTATTTTCACTTTTATATAAAATGATATAACACCGTACGTAGATGGATTTGAATAACGTAATCTCATAAGTGCTTGATTTAGTTTTACCAACTCGATTAGTTATATTATGAAATCATAATATAATTACGTCATCTCTTTGTAATCACTTATATTATTTGTTGAATACCATTTAATTTAGAGTTATAGTTTTTTATTCATAATAGTAACTCTCCATCTAATTATTGCTTTTACAGATGTGAGTTTACAGACACAATATAGTATTATGAAATATATTAAATATATATATTATATTTAGCTTATTATATTATTTAAAGAGTGAAAGGCTTTATATTGCTTTATTATTGAGCTGCCACTGGTAGTAATGGTTTTTAGTAATAATAATATCAAAGTAAAGTGAATAGCAATATATCGATTCGTAATGTACTTAATAGGTATGAGTGATTCCTGAGCAAATTTTACTTTTTATAGTGAAAGATTTTTTATATTTTTAATTAAATCTGTTTATCAAATATTAATGAATTGGACTTAATGTGATACTGAATTATTTTTTTTATTGGCGCTCGAGTTTTTAAGTATAATTTCAGTAAGTAATGAAAGTTAGAGAAAACAATATGTATAATCTCTTAAATTATGTACGATTTTGGGAAGGGTGGTATATATGCTCAATGTCAATATTTGATACACGAAAAATTAAGAAAGGCAGGAAAGAAATTGTCAATGAGTGTAGGTAAGTTCGTTTATTGGAATAGAAGGGTTGAACGCCTTAACGTTTCTATTGTGTGATGATAATTGTGGGTCTTGTTGTATGTTGCGTGTATACTCTGGAATTTGCAGGCGCCGTACTAATTTAAGGCTTATAGTATGTTCATTACACAAATATGAAAGATATTTAAATTGCGTATGTTATACCATTTATTATATTTTTTGCTGAATAAACAAGAATAAAGCTTATAAAAATAAGTGATACTAACTCTCTAATAGGTAACATTTATTATTCAGAGCTTTAAATTTGGACATTTAGTTATTTTTTAATGTAAATAGAGTATTGAGAAATTAGGAAGGGATAATTGATAGCACACATGTTCCATCTAACAAAGTCGTAAAACCTGCTTTCTTATTTTCAAAATTTAGACGCAAAACCTGT
>JABUQX010077092.1:22500-30000 GCA_015478945.1 Trachelipus rathkii
TATTCTCTTGTTTAAATTTCCCTTCAAAATTTGCTCTGGAGTAAGATAAGGGGAATAACCATATATATAATATATATATTATATTAATATATATATATATATATTATATATATATATATATTATATATTATATATATAATATATATATATATATTATATATATATATATTATATATATATATATGCTAGTAAGGATTGCACCTTCACCGCTAAAACCGAAAACCGGAAGTTGCAATCGGATGTTGCAATGCAAAATTTTACAACATTTGGTTTTGGTATTTAAGACGTCAAATTAGGGGTATTTAAGGTAGGTGAAAAAGATTTTAAGGTCATTTCTGAGATCTTAACCTGAGCGTAGTGAGTTTAACCCCAAAAAGAGTGTTTTTGTTTATTAGAAGGTTTTTAAATGATCGGTAGATTATTTCTAATTATTTCAGTCGATTTATCGAAGTCTTTTGCCCCAAAACCGATATTTAAATCATCTTTTTAGGTGTTATGATTGGTTTATTTCATCGCAAAAACCTAATCCAAAGAAAATCATTACTTTTATTTGACACTCGCTCGATATACTCACCGTAGTAATAAACACAGATGGCGAAGATTTTAATTGGATTTTGTATATTAGAATAAACACGAGCTAAGCTCAGCCCCTTTTTAACTTTCCCCCACTTTAGCGGAGTTCAATTTGAAGTATTCCCCTTTCAAACTTGCAAACACAACGGTTAATGATATCTCCATGGAGCCGAGGTTTCATGCCGCTATGCCCATGCGAAGTTGGGGCCAAGCCCCAAAACACGTAAATGGTTGTAGATAGGCGAATATCACATAGTGCATAGAATAGGAAGGTTGAATCAGAGTAGAGGAAGAGCTCGGTGCCTGAGTTGACTCAAGTGCCGGAGCACCGAGCCGGAGCCCAATCCGGAGATAAAATGGAAATCAGGCTACAAATATATTGGATCAAATGTGGTGTCCTTATATATGTTGTCGAAGGCGTAGACCTTATTATTGAGGGTTCCAGAACCGTAAAAGTGTCTAAGTACCAGCAGGAATGGGGTCCCAACTGAAAAAGAAAAACATGGAATGCAAAGCATAGGAAAATGGAGGAAGGAATAAGGAGCCGGAATAAGAGGAAGTCTCATGTGCCGGAGCAAATGAGCCATAGCCGGAACACTGCACAAAAATCATAAAAAATAATTCACTGGTCAACAAAAATAACACTTTTCTTCATCACTGATCAAATTACACTTTTATGAATGCATTTGTGACGCTGATTCCAAATCTGGCTTCAGTTTTTTTCTATCACGTAAAACTTTTGAAATAAAGATAAAATATTATTTTTGTGTTTTTTTGAAAATGTAATGTTTTAAATTTTCAAAATTCACGCAAAGAATTTATTTTCATGAACTTAATTATACATTATGCACTCATATTACAAAAATTAATATAATTTATATAAGGAATATAAATAAACTTATTGCATAATTAAAATTTACTAAACAAAAGCTTTAAAAGCGTTGATTTTGTGATTTTCTTTTATAAATTTGGTCTGGATTTTCCCGATATAGCATCCAACAATGGTCAGCCATCATACTTTCGTTCCAAAATTTTTGATATCGAGTTTCCATAGTCTTAATGTCCTGATGGAAGCGCTCCCCTTGCTCGTCACTTACTGCACCAAAATTATTGGGAAAAAGCTTAGATGGGAATAAAGTAAATGCATTTTCAAAGAAATGCGACAATCCATTTCTTTATAAGCATCAAGAAGGTTCTCAATATCACTTTTATATTCAGAAGACTTGTTATTTCCAAAAAAGTTTTTGCATATCCATTTGAAAGAAAGCCACTCTTTCAATTCAGAGGACGGAGAGCTTTTTCAAAATCCATGGTCTTTTAAAACGCTCATCTGATTTGTGATCAAAAAAAAATTTCCCTCCTTCAATTTTGTTTGCGTACCTAACTTTCCGGAAATTTTCTGGAAAAGGTATCTGAACCCTTGAATTCAACTTTCCCCATTGCTTATCAAAATTCCTTTCATTAAAACCAAGTTTTAATGTGGAGTGGTTGGTGAAGAAAGAATTTTTTTTTTGGATTCACAAGGGAACAGACTGAACACTGCTTGTTCCTGGGACATATGCAGTCCTTAGAGGCCAATCACGTTTAAACATACTGGTTTCATATTAGTAGCACGACTGTCCAAGAGACAAAGAAATCAACAATATTTTGTAAATTCAGCTTGAATTCCCATTAACATGCCTATAACTTTCAGATATCCGCAGAGATTTCATTGATGACTGTGACATTCGGCTGCTTTAAGCAATATATCCATATTGTTATATGTCTCTTTGAGATGGACCGAATGGGCTATGGGGATAGATGGTTTTACATTACCATTATGCAATAAGAACTGGCTTTTGCTCTTTGAAGATGAATCTATACAAAGAGACTCCACTCAGATGCTATATGCGTCTGAGACAAATCAAGGAATAATTCATCTATAATTCGTGGGCAATAACAAAGAGGACCATCTACTGTAAAGTAATGCTGCCTAAGTTAAAATTCCCTCTTTCCGGTAGTAAACTGAAATGCAAAATTTTCCTAAGTAAATTATCTGCCTTTAGTCTTGAGCAAAAAAAAGTTCTGCTTTCATATTCAAGTAGATAAGTCTCCTAACAAGATCATTGCAACTGTTCTTGAGAAACTATGATTTGTCCTCAAAATGGCTTTTTCTTCCATCGTGTAATTCTGGATCCTACCGAACTGGTTCGGGAATGCCATCAACTGCTCCTTCTTCACCAATCCTTGCATCTGCAATAGAGCTAGCGCATCATCAGGGGGAATTTGCGAATGGGCAGTGACTCCAATTAATGTTGGACTGTCTACGTGCCCGGAATCAAGGTTTTGATTATACTAATATGGTGTTTTGTGTTTTGAAGAAAACCCTTTTGTAGATTCACATTACAAAAATAACAATATTCATGATGATCTCTTGGTTCTCTCCATGTCATGGGTATAGCAAACACCATTGAAGCTTTCATTTTATTTAACCAATCGCGCAATCCGTTTGAGCAAGATGAATAAATCTGATGAGGCGCTTTATCTTGGTTATCTAAAGAACAACCAAAATACATATTGTATATTTTCTTAAGGTCTGTTGTAATTGTTCGTTGTTGTTGTGTTGTTGTTGTGAAACAACCACAGACAAAGCAAAATTTGTTTGGGTTATTTTTACATTGTTGAGGCATGCTGTTTGATCCGTGAAAATTCAAAATATTAAAGGTCCAGCACAACTTTCAGCTACAGAAGACAAAGAATAACTGAAGAGTAAAGACCATTCCCATGGCGCTATAAGTCTGAAAATGCACGTAATGATGTTGCCAGACGTAAGATGACAAAAGTAAGTAACAATATGTTGTTAAATAATCAAAACTGTACAAGATAAATTAAATAAAATGTTGAAAAACTGACGTTTCTAATGCAATAGTAAAATCTGTACAGATGAAAATTTCTTCCTCACAAAAAAACCTAAGTGCTACAGCAAATCTGATTGCAGATTTGAAAACAGCGTCAAAAATGCTATAAAGAAGACTCAACAATATCTCTGATGAAATTTTGTTGTCGACCAGTGATAATGAGGCCAAAAATATACAAACAAATCCTATGCACCACATTATCAAGACAAAAAGTAATTGACAAAATTGACATAAAATTAAGAGCAGGCTATTATTCCCATCATAGTTTTCATGCTAAAAACTAATATACAAAAATTTTGCACAAAAATAACATTGTTAAGAGCAGGGTTTATGTTAACATCAGGTGTTACATGCCCTTCAAATATTAGTAACATTACTAATGTGCACATGATATATGTCAAAAACAATTCATTCCGACTCTTCGCAAAAATAAAAGATAAAAAAAATAAATAAAAAATTCACTTTTAATTGTTCAAACAATTATGTTCAGCAGAGATAATATATATATATATTATATATATATATTATATATATATATATATATATATATATATATATATATATATATATATATATAAATATATATATATTATATATAATATATATATATATATATATATATATATATATATATATATATATATATATATATAATATATAATATATATATATTTATATATATATTATATATATATATATAGTAATATATATATATATATTATATATTATATATATATATATTATATAATATATATATAATATATATATATATATAATATATATATATATATATAGTATATGTATAATCCTAGAAATATGATTTATACTGTTAGACGCACCAAGCCAAAACTCTAATAACAAGTAGCAAAACCGCTCCTAGCTGAAATGTGTAAATTGAAATATGTAAATTGAAAATGTAAACATATATGAGCTTTTAGGATCTTTTACCTATTTAGGCACACTTTTATATAAAGATAATACAAGAATGAAAGCTTGACGAATCAATCTTTACTTACCCTAAAATTAATCCAGATTCTACTTGATTTTTATAATTCTCCGACTTCCAGAGTTAAAACACTATTACCGCCAAGAAAATGCACATCAGAAGCTTCAATGATGAAGTACCATGATGAAAAATACCATCACACAAACAGAGGGCAGTCTTGTCAAAATCCACTCCCAGCGAATTTGAACCTCTTAATAAAGAGAGCATTTTCGCGGAACCACAAAAACTAATTATATTTTACCCCTGACCACAATCAACCGGGATACATTTTTGAATTCCTTCTATGGCTGTTGTTGTTATTGTTGTGGTTGCTATTTCCCCGGCTCATACCCAGCAATGGCGGATCAGCCTCGTTTCCAGAAACATTTTGCGTTTCCTTTCTCATAAACTCATCAAATTTTGCCTTTAAAGAGCATGATCCTCTATAAGGTTTCACACGAGAACCTCCTACCTTCTTCAACACCATGATTTTCGCAACAATTCTGCCCTGATCTGCATTGTCTTATCGCTGATCTTTTGCAAGTCGGTTTTTTTTTACTTTTATTTCACAGCTAGCAATATTTTGCTCGTTACTACCACAAACTAGAAATTATCCCCTGAAGCTCCAGCGGTCGCTCTTGATGTGGCCTATCTTTTTACAATGATGGCATCTCGTATTTCTTTTGAAGCATGGCCTGATATTCCATCTGTCCAGTCCTCTAGATTGGTTATTACCGTGTTGTGACGGCCTTCCGTACTGGATTTGATCAGCATACATCTTCCGTTCACTTCTTTCTTCCTGCTGATTTTCCTATATTGAAATCGCATTTGCTCCCGATTCTTCTTGCTCATTCAATTCGTCTTCTTCCTGAGCCTAATTTACCACTCTTTCCACACGATTACTTGTACTTCCTTTATTAACCACACATTCGCACTTTAAACCTCCTCGCGATCTTCTTTGGGAGGCAATTGATGAATTATTTTCCCCAAAGCTCCTACATCTTATTGGTTTCCCGATGTAAAGCGAATTAAGCAAACCTTTCATTTTCCTTTTTTTGATTTTCCTAAACTCCCTTCGGAGGTCTAACATTTCATTTTCTTTTCCCTACTTACACCAGCTTCTCAACCTTGTTGTTATAGTGGTGAAATTCATTTTCGCTCTGTAGATGCTGTAGTTCATCCGCAAATGTGGACCCTCCAGAGAGTTTCTTAATTCTACCGCCCAGCGGTTTTGGTCTCGTCCCAATTGTTCTCTGGCTTACTTCTCAAAATCTTTTACAAAATCATCACATGTCTGGACTCTTTCCTTTCCATACTTCAAAGGTTTGACTACCTTTACATTTGCCTTGCTACAGTCCTTAATATTTCAAACAGCGCTCCAGCCTTGATGATAAGAATCCTTTTCACAGCCAAACTTGATTCTAATCTCGCCTTTTCAAGCTCTTTTAACCTTTTTATCCTCAACTTTCCGCTCTATCAAATTTACTGTCAGTTTCTAACCCAGTCTCCAAAACAGAACTTTAATCAAAGGTGAATTTCCTAATGTTCCTCCTCTTCTGCTTATTCTTTTCTTCTTCTTTTGTATTGTATTGCTATTTTCAAGATCAGTTCTGTTTTCGCTCCCTAATGCGCTGTTATCAGTGTCTTCTGATGTAGGCTGTGCTGTCAGCATTTAAGATTATACTTTACATTCTTATTATTTTCTGTTACCTACTTCCTTCTAATACTTTGTTCAAAATTCGGCTTGACCATATTTCTCTGTACTACTTGTCCTAACCTTGGATTCTCCTTCTTCCCACCCATTTCCTATGCTATGTATGGTTCTTCAATTTTCATTTGAATGGCTCTTACCAATTCTTTTACTATAGGATACATTAGTGCCAAGTTCAGATCATCTTCTTCGCTTGACAGAAAACTTTGCAAGTCTTTCAGTAAACCAATTGATTTTATTCCTCCTTTAGCGCTGTCCTCTTTATTATTATCACAATACTCCATTTTACCATATATGTTAAACCGCTGTCCGCAGCAACTACGCGAAAAATATATAAAATCAACCGCAACTGTGACAAATTATTTAGCACCTACCACAATCAAGTTGTAAAATAAACTCCCCCCAAGAATGTAACATTGCAGAATGAAATAACTGCAAGAAATAATGTAATTTGAATTTACAAAATTATGATTTATTCAATTCTTATAAAATAAATAGTAAACTTTCGTTACTCATTTATCGCTTTGTCTGTCCTCTGTTCCGAAAAATTCACCAACGCAAAATATAATAAAAAAAATATGTTTTAAAATATAACACAAAAATAAGTTTTTATAATGTTGCACTGGCTTAACTTAACCACTTTAGATCTTTTGTCACGATTCTGTTTAATAAAAATGTATGTTACTCACAATAGCCATATCTGGTCTTTCCTATTACTGTTTTATAATTGCTTCTGTTTATATCCAATACTGCTTTTACGTCCTTACCATCTTCTCAACATCAAACAGCTTCTGAATATCATAATCTTCTAACTTTGAGAAGCTCAACGGTTCCCCCAAAAAGTAATGTTAAAGGGCAATTTCAACCATAATACTAAGGGTTCTTCTTTTAACTTAAGTTTGAGCTACGAGGATTCAAATAAAGACAAAAGCAGTTTTGTTATATTTACAGCGAAATATTTATGGAATGAATCTCAAATACTATTAATACCCAATTGATATTTAACCTAGGTAATTCTAGCTCGATTAAATTTTGAAAAAAATCAGTAAAAAAATAGATGTTGGATAAATATTACCCTACTGAATGTAAAACAGAATTTTATATAGTATTCGTAATTTTGGTTAGATCACCCTCAGCACGAAGAAATAAAGATGATCATCTTATGGACAAGTCTCTCTAGTAGGTAGCTAAATTTCTCAGCTCCATCGGTTGACCGGATTTAAAACCAAGCGCTTTCCTTCAGTTAGCGTTCATCTGGAAAACCAAATTCACAAATATCCAGGCCAACCGATTTATGTCCCGCCTTCTCGCCAGTGGATCGTCTTATGAGAAGC
>JABUQX010077092.1:42500-48107 GCA_015478945.1 Trachelipus rathkii
TGATTTTTGTTTATTAGGTTATTCAATAATATCCCTTTTAGGATATCTGTATTAACGTCGTTGTTTTTATTTAGTTTTTTCCAATGTTCAAAGTTGTTATAAAATTGTAAATAATTTTCACTTCTCTCTAGGGCGAAGGGAAGACCATAGCCAAGGAGTATTTTTTCTTCGTATTTTAAATTGTATTTTGATAAATTTTTGATGGTTTCTGGATTGGAAGAGGAGCACCATAAACTATTTTTGAAAATAAGATCGAATTTGTGTTTTAGTAAGCTCAAAATATTTCACCGATTTAAAAGCTCAAAAAAACACAACCACCTAACCCATTCAAAAAATTACCTCAATTCATTCATTTCTCTTGTTGAAGCTCTTTCCGTCACTTGAAAAAGGTCTGGGAACGTCCCAGACGAAAGCGCTCGTGTCCCGAATTATCCCAATTTGTTTTAAATAGATATAATCGAAACCATATTATAATTCTAATCGTAACTTTAAGAGTCTCATAAGTCAATGTATTAAACTATGATAAAATTGACTTTTTGAACATATGTATATATATATATATATATATATATATATATATAATATATATATATATATGTATATATATATATATATATATATATATATATATTTATATCTCTCTACTTGGTTGATACTATAAATCTTTTTAAATTCCTATATGTTTCTTTCTCTATATATATATATATATATATATATATATATATATATATATATATATATATATATATATATATATATATATATATATATATATATATAATAATATATATATATATATCCTATATATATATATATATAATATATATATATATATATATATATATATATATATATATGTATATATATAAAAAATAATATATATATGTATATTTATATATAAATAAATAAAATAAAATATATATATATGTATATATATATGTTATAGATAATAATAAATATAATAAGATAATAATAATATATATAAAATATATAATAATATGAAATAATAATGTAGCAATTTTATATATATATATATATATATATATATATATATATATATATATATATATAGTATATATATAAGCAAATATATATCTCTATATATATATATATATATATATATATATATATATATATATATATATATATATATATATATATATATATATATATATATATATATATATATATATATATATATATATATATAGATATAAATATATATATATATATATATATATATATATATATATATATATATATTTATATATATATATATAAAATATATATATATATATATATATATATATATATAGTAGTGATGCCCCGTTTTGGGATCCTCCACCCTTTTCGATATGAAGGAATAGAGTTATAGGTCTGAAACTTGGAATATAATCTATGTATGGGATAAGCTCGAATCCGTGTAAATTTCAAGTCTGTAGGATGTATATAGAGGGGGGTCACCCCCGAGGGTGGACGCCGATATTGCGCTTACGCCTTTGTGGCGTGATCTGCGTGGGTGAGTTTAGGCCTAACGAGCGTTTGGGCGACCGACCATTTGGAGGTCAAACAGACCGAAGGTCTGTTTGACCGACAGACACAGACTGAGCGCGCGTGCGCATACACATACACATTATTATTATTATTATTACATCGAAGATTCGATTTCCGAAGGAAATCTGAGTCGAAAAACGATTCCTGTAAGGAATCGTTTTTTACGCACTCCGACTTTGCTTTCCGCCGTGGTTGCTTCTTCGCATCCGGTTCTGAGTCCAATATATATCTACATGGGTTAGAGTTAACGTATCGTTTTCAAACTTGGTATATGTTCTATTTAGGTGATAAACTGATCCCATGCAAGTTTTGGTGATCGTAGGTCACCCCTAAGGGGGTGTTGCCCCCTTAGCGCCAAGGTCAAATTCGTCCTGAAAGTCCTGTTAGGCTTAACGAATTGGAATGAAATTTGGATGTGAGCTATATGATGACGCAATCTCGTCGGAGACGAGATTACGTCCCTCTGCGTCGACGGGGACGCTGCCCCACAAAAAATTAAAAATGATCGTAGAAGACTGAAACTCGGAGAAAGGTTGAAGGAGACGGAGTCGGAGTCGGAGTTGGAGTCGGATTCGGAGACGGAGTCGGAGTTGGATTCGGTTTCGGAGTCCAGGGACCCCACCGGAGGGGGTCCCCCTTTAAAAAAAGAAGAAGAAATGCATGGAATGCAAAACAGAAGAAGAAGAAGAAGAAAGGAAGAAGGATGAGGAAGGAAAAAGGAGGAGGAAAGGAGGAAGAAAGGAGGAAGGATGAAGAATGAGGAAGGAGGAAGGATTCAGAATCGGCACCGGTGCTAGAGCCGGTGCGGTGCTGAGTTAATAAACAGTCGTATAACAACAATGATGGTGTCCTTATAAGGGTTATCGAACTCGTAGATCTCGAATATTAGGGTTATAAGTCCGTGTAGGGTGTCTAGGACCCCCATTAGGGGGGTCCTGACTGAAAAAAGGAGCACGAAGCACAAAAAACAAGGAGGAAGAAAGAAGGAAGAAAAAGATGAATAAAGAGGGAAAGAGTGAAGAAGGAGGAGTAGAATGTGACAGATGCACCGGTGTTGGCTCCGGTGCGGTGCTGAGTTATTAAATATTTGTGTAATGATGCAATGTTGGTGTCTTTATATATGTTATTGGGTCTGTAGATTTCGAAAATAATGGTTTCAGAACCATCAAAAAAAAAAAAATAAATAAATAAATAAATAAATAAATAAAATTTCTTATTCTTTTTATGTTTATAACTTACAAATTTACGTTTTTACATACCCTAAAGCAGTACACTTAATCACTAATCCAACCCACTATCCAGCCCCCCTCCTGACCATCTGTGATCTATTGATCTATTGATTAAGGTCACATTTCGAGTATCATTTTGGATAAACATAGCATAAAATCAAGTTCTTTATACAAACATCAACCAATATATGCTGACGTAACAAAGTTTTCGCATTAATAAAGCTTACTTAGTATCATCTGAACTAAGAAAATAATGTACAACGACAAACCTAGCACATCTTAAGCAGGAATAAACGGTCAACGTTAACAAAGATCCACACTTAACAACAGTAAAGTAACTAACATAACATCCAAAGACGTACCATATTCACACTTTGTCAAGCATATCTCTAACATATTATCGTTAACCTTACACTGTCACAGTAACATTTAACAAAAATTTATCACAACATTGATTAATTATCATACTGATCAACGAATATACTCTAACATAATAAGGTTTCCTCATCAATAAAGCTAACATGACGTAACATGAACTAAGAATATAATGTACAAAGGCAAACCAGACACATCTTAAACAAGAATAAATGGTTAACATTAGCAAAGTTTCACACTTAACATCCGTAAAGTAACTAACAAGGTGGACAAAGCGCAACTTATTCATACTTTGTCAACCATATCTCCAACATGACAATGTTAATTTTACATTAACATAGTAATATTTAACAAAAAATTTAGCATAACCTTACCTAACCATCATAATACCTAATGGGTAAGGGCAAACAAAGTAAAGTTTTTACTCTCTGTAAAGCTAAACTATGAGCATAACAGACTTAACACACAACAACCAGACGAATAAACAGCTATCATTAACAACTTAGCCAATAAAGCGAACATAAGCGGGAAATAAAACAAGTTTTCATATTTTATAACATATAATTTTCATTGAAAAGAGTGTTATATAAAAACATAAGTTTATTTTAAATATATTAATTCATCTAATCAGAGAACATAGGATTCAAGTTGGGTACGTTCTATATATCTCTCTAAAGATTCAACACCCTTTGAAAGAATGTAAGTATAAATGCCTTCAGCAGCACTAAACCATTTTTCGGCATATTTTGATTCAGCAGCACTCATTCTCTCATACAAGAGAGAAGTAAACTCATCCAAGCTGATAGTTATTAACGCACTCCTGTATACTATACGGGAAACCACATGTTTCGGTGTAAATATCATAGATTACACCATGTGCTATATGTATTATGTCCTCAAGTATGTTAACATCGTTAAGATGTGATGTTAATTCGTTTTTTATTTTAAGCAACGCTGTAATATTTTCAGGAGATCGAACTGTGAAACCTATACATGTGCGATAGAAGGTCACACAATCGATGGGTTTCCAATATTGACGTACCTCAAGGGGTAATGCCCACTTACACCCCTTCGGGGTGATCCCCCCTCTCAAGATTCACACCCTTTCAGGGGGCGCATCCCCCTGGGTTTTCTCTCGGGAGGTGATGTGTTGCTTTAGATACTCTTGGTTAATGAAACCTGTTTATTCGTAAGTTAGGTACGTTATGTTAAATATTACTATGACAGGGTGAAATTAACACTGATTTGGTAGAGAAATGATGAGTTTTGTAAGATATTACTGTGTTACCTGACGATGATGTGTTAGAAACGTGAGCCTAGGTTAAGTTTTTGTTGAGTAATGTCAGGTTTGCCCGAGAATTTTGCTAATGTCTACGTTTATTCATAGTTCAAATGATGTTATACTAGAGACGTGTGACACTTTGATGAAGATAGTGTCAATTCATAGGTCGAGATGCTGGTATCTTTGATAGATTGATCACTTTGTTAAGGGATTTTGTTAGATAATACGTCTTTACCTGTTACATAAGGGCTCAGCCCAAAGGGCTGTGCCCTTACCGCTTACACCCTCTTCAGGGTACCCCGAGATGGGTCTTCGTGCATCTCTCTGGGGTGATCTCAAAGTAGTGCTTACAGTGCTATCAAATCGCCTCTGTATGATGCGCTGTTGCTTAATCTAACAGTTTTGAAATGATATTTTCTGAAAGGGGGGCGGGGTCTAAAATAGGGTAAGGGTAAAAATATTTCATGTTACCTCATGAAAGCGTTAGGTGTTACAAGGAGCACATCCCCCTGGGTTTTCTCTCGGAAGGTTATGTGTTGCTTTAGATACTCTTGATTAATGAAAACTGTTTATTCGTAAGTTAGGTACGTTATGTTAAATATTACTATGACAATGTGAAAATAACACTGATTTGTTAGAGAAATGATGAGTTTTTGTAAGATATTACTGTGTTAACTGACGATGATGTGTTAGAAACGTGAGCCTAGATTAAGTTTTTGTTGGGTAATGTTAGGTTTACCCTAGAATTTTGCTAATGTCTATGCTTATTCATAGGTTCAATTGATGTTATACTCAAAACGAGTGATGACACTTTGATGAAGATGGTGTTAATTCGTAGTTCCAGATGTTGGTATCTTTGATAGATTGGTCACTTTGTTGAGGGATTTTGTTAGATGATGCGGTTTTACCTGTTGCTGATATGCGAGAAAAGTGGGAACATATCGAGTATTGTATGACCTATTAGCTACTTTACCTTTGATAAGTAGGAAATTTTCAGGATGTTAGCTGATTATTCATACGCGAGGTATGTTAGGTTTGCCTTTGTACATTATATTCTTAGTTGCGGTTAAGATATGTTAGCTTTATTGATGCTAAAGCTTTGTTGGTTAAGCATATATTCGATGGTTAGTATATAAAGAACTTATTTTTGTGTTATGTTTGGATAAA
>JABUQX010077093.1:0-5000 GCA_015478945.1 Trachelipus rathkii
GGTAGCTTGGCCCTTCTACTACTACTTATCCTATTACTACTACTTATCCTACTACTTATATCTATATAGCAATGAAAAAAAATAATTAATAAAACATTTGTACTACAGGAAGTACGATACACTTTAGAATACCTGGTCCGTTTTGTGTCAAGACTTCAACCATTAACGCGTGACCAAACCGTTGTCTTAATGAGAAGGATCATCGCCGCCCTGACACAGCAGGCAATCCAAGTTGGAAATTCCCTACTACCAGCAGGTAACTAACAAAAGTTGTTTCCTTCAATCATAAAGAGGAGGGGAGCTACTCTAGGTAATGGTAACCTAGGTTCCGGGCATGGGATCTAACCCTGGCCCTCTGCCTTGCGATAAATTAATTTAAATAAGTTGTACAATAAATTTGTGTTACTGATTGTAGCAGTAGTAGGAGTATTAGTTGTGGTATTATAGTTAGTTTTGGTAGTAGTATTTAATGATGGTAATAGTAATGTAATTTTTATGAAGGAATACTATTTGCAAAGGCATTAGCAGTAGTTTTAAGTAGTAAGAGTAGTTTTAATAGTACTACCAGAATTAGTAGGAGTAATAGTTTAATAGTAATAGTGGTAGCAATAAAGAGCAGGAAAGCGGAGGGTAGAAAAAGAGTGGAGAGAGAGAGAGAGAGAGAGAGAGAGAGAGAGAGAGAGAGAGAGAGAGAGAGAGAGAGGAGACAGAGGAGGAGGAAGATGACGGGGACAAGGGACAGGAGACAGAGGACAGAGGACAGAGACAGAGACAGAAGGACAGAGACAAGAGACAGAGGACAGAAGATGGAAAGAGGGAAGAGGGAGAGAGAGAGGAGATGAGGGGAGGAGAGAGAGAGAGAGAGAGAGAGAAAAAGAGAAAGAGAGAAGAGAGAGAGAGAGAGAGAGAGAGAGAGAGAGAGTTGATAAGACGATAATATATGTGAGGCGTACTCCATACAGGAGCGAACGACAAAAGCAAGCAACTGGTGTTTCTTGAAGAAATTCCACAGGCACCCCAGAACACCCAGACTCTTCGAAGCTTGTTTATAAAAAGAAAAAATGTTATTTTTCCAATCAAGAATATACGAAGGTTTTAGTTCTGTTTTCGAAGATGTTGTGGCGGTTGTGTGGAAGATTATGTTGAGTAGAAAGATTGAGAAACTGAATTTTTGAGTCATTGAAAACAACCTTATTCTCAATGCATCAGATTAAAAATTCGAGAAAAATCAGAGATTAGTTACTCCAAGGCCGACTTTCTACTTGGGAATGTCGTCTTTCAGAATGAAAGGAGTAATACAGGGGTAGTGTCGTCGTCATAGGAGTGGATAGATAATGAAGGAAATAGAGAGAGAAGGCTATTAATAAAGAATAGAAAGACAATAAATAGAATGACCTGAAAGGAAATCAGAGAGAACGATAGATACTGAACGATAGATTCACCGAAACACCGAAGTAGAAGATGAAAAATCAGAAAGAAGATGAATAAGATCCCCATCAGAGGGATTCTTATGTAAATCATACAGGTGATCAGAGATATGATTAGAAGAATTGAGTTGTTTTCAAGTCTTCCTGTTAAGGATAAATTCAAAAACATTAGGAAGAACAGAGGTTAGTGACAAACGACGATAGTTTGGAGATTAAGAGGGAATTCATTTTTACGGAACAGGCTGAATGATTACATGTTTATAGCAGGAAACATGTGTTCATTCAGAAAGTAATAAGACAGAGATGGAATAGTTTTATAAGTCAGGGGAGGAATTCCATCAGAACAATGGGCATTTTTAGTGTTTAGCTCAGAGAGAGTAGAAATTATGAGTTATAATTTCTTCTTGAGACAAATATTTACAATTTAGAATAAAAATGTTGTAGGGTAGGGGAGAAGGAGAAGGAGAAGGAGAAGGAGAAGGAGAAGGAGAAGGAGAAGGAGAAGGAGAATGAGAGAGGAGAAGAGAAGGGAGAAGGAGAAGGAGAAGGAGAAGAAGAGAGAAGGAGAAGGAGAAGGAGAAGGAGAAGGAGAAGGAGAAGGAGAAGGAGAAGGAGAAGGAGGAGAAGGAGAAGGAGAAGGAGAAGGAGAAGGAGAAGGAGAAGGAGAAGGAGAAGGAGAAGGAGAAGGAGAATGAGAAGGAGAAGGGGAAATAGCACCGGATTCGTCTAAGGTGGAATTAGAAACAAAAGGTATGAGCGAACATTCACGGCTTTACCAGAGTGTAAAACGGCAGTTGTACTGTCATAAATAGAAGAGGGAAAGGAGAAGAAACAAAGTTTGAGTGGCCATTTTTGCAAAATGCAAGAAAGAGTTAGAAGAAGAGAAATTAATTTCTACAGAGGAAAGAGTTTTTACTTTTTAGTGTCACGGAGAATAGATTTTTCACAATTTCGGGATGAAAAATAAGTAGCATCAGTTATTGGATTTAAAAACGATGGTAATTCACGAACTCAGCGTATCTGTGGGAATATCATGAGAATAAGCAGAGTTAAACCATTTTTTGTAATGTTTTGTTGAAGGGAAAGAATATGGAATGGCGCTTCTATGCCTTAGAAAAAAAAAACACTTCTTTCGTTTATGAATTGTGCCTCATACGCAGAGACTCCTCCCACATAAAGCAGAAGTATTCAAGAGGAAATAAATAGAAAGTACGACACAAGTTCCAATCATGCTTGCTACATCAAAGTGTCAATAACGTTTCCTGA
Source organism: Trachelipus rathkii (assembly GCA_015478945.1). Taxonomy (NCBI): domain Eukaryota; kingdom Metazoa; phylum Arthropoda; class Malacostraca; order Isopoda; family Trachelipodidae; genus Trachelipus; species Trachelipus rathkii. Next base: position 2,694 of record JABUQX010077093.1, read on the forward strand.
GGAAGACTTGAAGAGATGGATCAGGAAACTTAGATAAGAAGGTGATCGAAGGAACCCAAAAGAAGGAGAAAAAAGAGTTAAACAGAATAAGGATTAACAATCGGAAAGTTAGGAAACTGATTAAAATTTGGTCACTATCTCCAAGATAATCTGTGGGACTAGTTATGGGAGTATGCACCAACTGCTCGAGGCCATTCTCTATAGAATAGTGGGAGACAAGTTTACCATCTGCATCTTGAAAATTAGAGGAAGTCATTGATAGTGATGAAATGGAAATCACCAAAGTATGATGATTTCCGAAAAAAGATGAAGAAGAAGAGAGAGAGAGAGAAAGATCGAGGAGAGAGAGAGTAGAGTAGTTAAGGAGAAGAGAGATGAGAATGCGCGATAGATGAGAGAGAGATGAGAGAGAGAGAGAATGCTGCTCCTAAATTGAAAAATTGAAGATAAAGACAGTAGGAGGGAACAGATTAGGGTTTGCTGTCATTACGCTCAAACATCTGAGTTATATACACACATATATATATATATATATATATATATATTATATATATATAATATATATATATATATATAATAAATATATATATATTTATAATATAATAATATATAATATATCTGTGTTATATAACTAGAATTTTGAGCGTAATGACAGCAAACCCTAATCTGTTCCCTCCTACTGTCTTTATCTTCAATTTTCCAATTAGAGCACATTCTCTCTCTCTCTCTCTCTCTCTCTCTCTCCTCTCTCTCTCTCTCTCTCTTCTCTCTCTTTTCTACTCTCTCTCTCCTCCTCTTTCTCTCTTTTCTTCTCTTTTTCTTCTTCTTCATCTTTTTCGGAAATCATCATATTTGGTGATTTCAATGTTCATCACTACCAACACTACCAATGGTTTCCTCTAATTTACAAGATGCAGATGGTAAACTTGTCTCCCACTTTTCTATAGAGAATGGCCTCGAGCAGTTGGTGAAACTCCCTACTAGTACCACTGATTATCTTGGAGATAATACCAAAATTTTAAATCATTTCCTAACTTCCGATTGTTCTCCTTATTCTGTTAACCTCTTCCTTTCTTTGAGTTCCTTTCTATCACCTTCTTATCTAAGTTTCCTGATCCATCTCTTCAAGTCTTCCTCATGAAACGTTATTGACACTTTGATGTACCAAACAGATCGGACTTGTGGTCGTACTTCTATGATTTCCTCTTGAATAACTTCTGCTTATGTGGAAGGAGTCTCTCGTAATGAGCACAACTCATAACGAAAGTGATTTTTTTCTAGCATGGAAGCGCACATTCCATATTCTTTCCCTTCAGCAAAACTTTACAAATAATGGTTTAACTCTGCTTATTCTCATGATATTCCCACAGATACGCTGAGTTAGGGAATTACCATCGTTTTTAAATCCAATAACTGATGCTACTTCCAGGAATTGTGAAAAATCTATCCTCCGTGACACTAAAAAGTAAAAATCCTTTCCTCTGTAGAAATTAATTTCTCTTCTTCTAACTCTTACTTGCATTTTGCAAAAAGGGCCACTCAAACTTTGTTTCTTCCCCTTTCCCTCCTCTATTATTCTATGACGGTACAACTGCCGTTTTACGCTCTGGTAAAGCCGTGATTGTTCACAAATGCCTTTTGTTTCTAATTCCACCTTAGACGAATCCGGTGCTATTTCTCCTTCTCCTTCTCCTTCTCCTTCTCCTTCTCCTTCTCCTTCTCCTTCTCCTTCTCCTTCTCCTTCTCTTTTTTCTTTTTTTCCTTTTCTAAAACCTACCTAACCCCTAAAAAAACTTAAAAAATAAATATATAATAATAATATATATATTATATATATCATATAATATTATATATAATACTATTATATATATATATATATATAGTAATTATATATAATATATATGTATAATATATATATTATATATATATATATATAATATTATATATATATAATTATATATATATAATATAATATATATATATATATATATTATTATATATAAATATAATATATAAAATATATATAATATATATCATTATATATATATATATATATATATATATTTAGTACAAAAAAATTCTTGATACAATATAAGAAATATATAATATAAGATATATATTAAATATTATATAATATAATATATATATATATATATATATATATATATATATATATATATTTTTTAATCGATATTTTGCCTCGGTATTTGTAATTTATATTTCTATATATATATTATATATAATATATATATAATATATATATTCTTTATAATGAAGCCAAAAGAGGGAATCATAGGCATCCGTTGA
>JABUQX010077093.1:17500-20000 GCA_015478945.1 Trachelipus rathkii
TAGCAATGAGAAGAAGAAGAGTATATTTTATTGTGTAGCAGTTTCGTCCGACGCGTTCGTTCTCTAAACTTGATGACATCTTCAGTTAGGTATTAATTTCTGTGAGCCGAATGAGTCTTAATAAATATTATATGATAATTATAAATCAAATGTTAATGTCTGGTCTGCGTGTTTTGATGTAAAAGGCCTCCGCAAAATTTTAAGTTTCTGGACTTCACATGATCCGTATAATAGGTTGTTGTAAGTGTTTAGAAATATTCGCTGAATTAGTTGATTGCCATGTGCCGTGTTTGAAATGTTTCAAAGATTGTTGCTGGGAACGTGGTATGCGTATGTTGTATATGGGCGCTCTGTTTCCGACAATCGATCTCGTAGTGTAGAGACCAATATATCGTCGACGTACAGTTCTGACTCAGGCGCAGTGTAATAGGTTGGTGACGCAACGTGATGGTTGTCGTCAACTATTTTAGGCATCTCTTGTGGGCTATAAGGAGTATGACAGTTGTTTTGGGATTTATTGGTTATTATGAGTCTGACTTTAAGTTTTTGAGGTGTCTTTCAGATGTTTGAGGTGAGAGTTTCAAAATAGTTTGGAGCGAATGGTCACTTCTCTTTCTTTATTATTTGGAAGGATGCGTATGATAGCGATTAGAAGGTTTTTGTGTAAGAGGAAAAGTGTTATGCGAATTTCCTTGTTCATTTGTTGTTTTGACTTTTCTTTATTAGGTAGATTGTTTGTAAATGTGGTTTGTATGAATTTAAATTTGGTCAACTGTAATAAGGTTTGTGTGATTGAATTTCACAGTTAATTTAGAGAGTTTTTTACTTAAATGCGGCAAATTTCCTTCATCAAAAGTTTTCCAAGTTGAACATAGGTTGTATGCTCTGTAAACTAAAGTTTTTACGATAGATTCTTTGTAAATAGTCGGTGAATAGGACCCATAGTTCATATACAGACCATTATCAGTGGGTTTGACATGAATGCCTGTAGATATTGAGCCGTCAGAATTAATATTGATTTTAATGTCTAAAAAAACAGATAGTATTATTAACCTAAGTTTCGTATGTAAATTTTAAGCATGACAACTCTTGAATTCTATTGATGAACTGATGTATATGATCTATGTTCCTAAAGATAGTGAGGGTGTCGTCGACATATCTTATGTAAAATACGGGGTTAAACAACATATGAGGAACCTTTTATTAATTTGTTGTACCCAAACACCGTTTAAATTTAAAGAAAACATATATCTACAAACTGATGGAGTGTCGATGGGCTCACCACTTGGACCTACATTTGCAGACTTCTATATGTCCAATCTGGAAAACAAAATTCTTCGTGAAACAAACAACTTTAACCCCGTATTTTACATAAGATATGTCGATGACACCCTCACTATCTTTAGGAACATAGATCATATACATCAGTTCATCAATAGAATTCAAGAGTTGTCATGCTTAAAATTTACATACGAAACTTAGGTTAATAATACTATCTGTTTTTTAGACATTAAAATCAATATTAATTCTGACGGCTCAATATCTACAGGCATTCATGTCAAACCCACTGATAATGGTCTGTATATGAACTATGGGTCCTATTCACCGACTATTTACAAGAATCTATCGTAAAAACTTTAGTTTACAAAGCATACAACTTATGTTCAACTTGGAAAACTTTTGATGAAGAAATTTGCCGCATTAAGTAAAATTTAATTAACTGTGATCATCCACAATATTCAGTTGAAAATTTAATTAATAAAACCATTACAAAATTATTTAATAAAGAAAGTAAAAATAATCAGGAAAATTCGATAAATTTCTTCTTCAAAACTTCTAATGCTATAGACTTCAATAAAGAAGAGAAGTGCCTTCGTAATATTTTGAACTCTCACCTCAAAACTAAAGACACCTCAAAAATTAAAGTCAGACTATACCATAAATCCAAACAACTGTCATCTTCTTTTAGCACAAGAGATGCTTTGACCGACAACCATCACGTTGTGTACCAATTTAACTGCCCTGAGTCAGACTGTACGTCGACATATATTGGTTACACTACGAATCGATTGTCGGACAGGGCATATCAACATCGCTACAGTCCCAGCAAAATCTTTGAACATTTCAAAACGGCACATGGTCAATCAACTATTAGCAATATTTCTAAACACTTCACAATATTATACGGATCATGTGAAGTCCAGAAACTTAAAATTGCGGAGGCCTTCTACATCAAAACACGCAGACCAGACATTAACATAAAATTTAATGTATTATCTGTTAGACTAAATATCATTTGATTTAATTATTATATATTAATTTAAAACTCATTCGCTCACAAGAATTAATCCTCTGAAGATGTCTCAAGTTTAGAGACGAAACGCGTCGGGAAATGTAAATAAATATATCTTCTTCTTCTCATGTAAATTGTTTTCAAAGATTATTTTAAGAAAATTAAACTATGTACAGAAATAACTATTTAGAAACTTGGAAATAAAAT
>JABUQX010077094.1:0-7500 GCA_015478945.1 Trachelipus rathkii
GTCCAGTGTCCACCCATAAGAAGGTCAATTTCGTTCAAGATTTTAGTAGAATCAATGAAGCTTACGTCTGCAGAGTCGATGCTAATGTATGTATGACATCGGTTGCTATATTATTATAGTATTATCGAGTAAATTATTATATTATTAAGCTATATATTTATAGCTTGAACAAACTATATATATGTGAAGTGCTGATCATATAATTAATCATATATATTATATATTACTCTCTATATATATACTTTATATATAGTGTCTATATTTATTATCTATTAACAATTCTGGTGGTAAAAACCCAAATATATTATAGCTCTTATATTATATATATATATATTATTTAGTAAATAAATTCTTTATTGTTAATGTTATTATATTTTGCAAATATAAAAAGTTTTCCTATTTATATATTACAATATTTAATATAATAAAAATTAATATTATATATTTATTTATCATTTTCATTTATATAAAAGAAGACATATAAATAGCTGCATCGCGTGCATGATAGCGTGGCGCGTGTTTCATTTGTTTATAAGATGTATCATGTTCTTCATCTCACATATTAATCAATTATATATATTTATATATAGTTTTTTATTTTATTATTATCCTGTATATATTAAATATATTCAATATATATATAATATATAATTATAAATATTATATATATTATATATATATATATAATCTATACATATATATATATATATATATATATCACTATATACTATATATGTTATATTTATATATATATACTATAGATAATATCAGGATATAATATTTTACTCTTTATAATAATTATATATATAATATACTACTAATCTATAATTATAATATATATATATATATACTATTAAATATATATACTCATCTTACAATATATATATATATATATACTATATATATATATTATAATATATATATATATAATATATATATATATAGTATTATATACTATTATATACTATATTATATATTATATATATATATATATATATATATAATATTATATATATATATATATATATATATTATAAAATATAATATAATATATATATATATATATACTATATATATAACATATATAATACCTGTTTACCTGATCTATATATATCTATCAATAAGCCTTATATATAATAGTATATTATATATATATATTATATATATATATAATAGGTGCCTATATATATATAATTATAATCTTAATATATTATATTATATTATATATATATATATATAGTATATATATATATATAATATATATATATATATATAATATATTATATATATATATATATACGAGAACTTAGAAATATAAAGCGGGGATCATTCGGGGAAGTGGGGTCTTCTCCCATCGAACGAAGCGTTTAACGCGGTGATACCTGCCTCCGGATTGGCCACACCAAATATTCACTCACAGTCACTATATGTTCGGAACCCCACTCCCATTTGCAAATTTTGTGTAGACATAACCCGCAATCTCGTGCCAATATCTTCATTCTTATGATTGTTCAGCTGACTCTATTGCGCGCCGTTATTTTCCTAATTTACGATCATTGATACTTTCTCTATAAAGAATATATCCACCAATTTATCTTTATGACGAATCAATTCCCTGACTCTTCTAAGTTAGTAACCTATTTCTGTGTTCAACCTCAGACAGTGAATTATCTTCATGAAATTTGATTTGTTACTCATATACTAGGACTTTATTAATGGAAAAGGGATGTACTTTTGTTTTAGATTGTTGAGTTTATTTTTAATTAGACGTGAATATTCATTTTCTCTATTCAAATCTCCTTGTGGAACGTTTGAAATATGTACGCTCAGGAGACCCGTCGCCCACTGGTGTGTTCGGTTTTTTCAACCCGGTGTGGCAGAGCTTGTGAGAGCCGTAGTGGGTTCCTGTACACTAGTGACGTCAATATTATATATATATTATATTATCATATATATTATTATATATATAATTATATATATTAATATATTTAGAGTAATAAGTAAAAATATTATGTATAATTTTCTATGTAAGTGACTATAATATGTATAGTACGCCTTATACTATATATAATGTATATATATATTAACATGTATTATTATGTTATATCATATTATACTAATATATATATACTTTTAATTACTTCTATTTTTATTTTGCTCAAGTTGCTTAAATTGTATATCTACCTCAAAACTTAATAGACTATATAATTATATATATATCATTATATCTTATCTATATATATTTATTAATATATGTAATATATAGTTTATATAATTCGTTATATATTATGATATATTGATTCATACAATATATATTATATCACTTATATTACTATAGTTAGTATATATATATATCGCTACCTTTATTATCTTAAATATATATAATATTATATTATTATATAAGAAAAGGTTATATAAATAGCTATAGTACGAGTATATTATGTATATATTTGATAAAATATTTCGGCCTTTAATAACGCAATACTTGGAGTATGTAGGGACAATAAACCTTGGGCTTGGACTGAAAGTTCCAATTTTCAACTTTCTGAAGGAGGTTTGAGTTTGTTCTCGAAGAAAACTAAACGTAAAAATAATAGAGCACATACTCTTGTCTTTAATTAAACCCTAATAGATCATATATTCTTGTCTTTAATTAAAAATTAAACCCCAATAGAGCACATACTCTTGCCTTTAATTAAACCCTAATAGAGCATATACTTTTGTCTTTAATTAAACCCTAATAGATCACATACTCTTGTCTTTAATTAATAATTAAACCCCAATAGAGCACATACTCTTGTCTTCAATTAAACCCTAATAGAGCACATACTCTTGTCTTTAATTAAACCCTAATAGAGCACATACTTTTGTCTTTAATTAAACCCTAATAGAGCACATACTCTTGTCTTTAATTAAACTCTAATAGATCACATACCCTTGTCTTTAATTAAACCCTAATAGAACACATACTCTTGTTTTCTCTTTTCCGTAAACTCATCATTCATGGGTCATGTTCGCAATCATGATTGACTTGAGTATTTCGGTTCGTTTTTCTCTGTATATAGATGATAGTTCCAACCTCTTATGGACTTCCGTTTTTCGTGTTTGGGAATTCCAGAAATCCCGTGTAGTCTGATTGATTGGTTCGGATTTCCGCATTTTCGAACAGTTTTTTTACACACACGATTCGGAATTCGATGAGATTGATTCCGATCCGGATTCGATCCGAGCTATTTCTTGAGGAAAATACGGGATATTCTGAGAAAATCATAAACAATATGTACACCTTCAGCTAAAGCCATTAACTTTCAACATGGCCAATCACAAGAGTGCTTTAAGAGCCAATCAAAAGGCGTATTTCTATTATTATTGACAATCAACGTAAAATAAAAGTTAAATAATTATTTTTCGTACGATAGGAGAAATCCAAATTTATTTATGTGATTTTTGATTTTTGGGAAAGGTTGTTTTATAAATATTTTATATTTACGTATTATATCTCTCTATATAAAGCTAGAATATGTATAAATATGAATTAGTCTGTATATATATAGTATTTATATATATCATAATTTAGGTATATATCTGTACATAATATGGTTTTGTTTTACTTCATCACGACATTTATTAAGCCGTTTTATTAGTATCGGGCACTTATTCTTACGAATTCTACACGACATAAGGCTGTTAGCGATCCCAGTCCTTGAATGGTTGTGGGCTTTCAAATTTTAAAAGAAAATTGTTGAGAATATTTCTCACCAAACGTAAGAATTTTGACAAATTCCGTATAAGATTGCTATTTCCCTATATTTTCAATGTATTTTATTTCTTACGAAAAATGTAAATCAAGTGAATTTAGTGGTGGCGATAGCAGGTCATTGGGAATGTTTTTGTTCTCTTGTTGTATTTTTCTTAGTACAGAGTGAATCCATATTTTTTTATTAATTGATTTAATGAGTAAAGAACAATTGGTATGTCAAATTATGCTGATGCGGTTTTACATCAATTATTAAAATATCTTGGCTATATTAAATATTCACAAAAAAAATGGCATGATAATTAGTTTCACTATGGCGTAGGTGAACTAATTTTTCCAGCTTTGCATTTTTGATGAAAAGATGTATACAATTGATGCACTTTTCATTATTTTTTTTTTCTTGGTAACATCATGAAATATTATTTTATTTGGACTCATGGGTTAGTACCAGTGTAACTAAAATAAAAATTGTCTCGTGGGAAGAAGGTCTTACAAGGTGATTAGTACTCTAAATCAAAAGTAATACAAATATATTTTTTAAAAAAACAATAAACAAGTGTTACAAACAAGGATGGGTTTTACCAATCATCTTCTTATATCTATATCTTTTCTATATCTATATATATTTATATTATGTCAGTATATATATATATATACTTATATATTATTATTATACTTATATATATATATATATTCTCAGTGCTTAATCTTATCATATATTATCATGCTTTTATCATATATTATACGGATATATACTACTTAGTTATTGTGAATTATATAGGTGAGCTGATATAATAACCTTATATTTACTTTTATATATATATATATTGGTCGCCTCTAGGAAGAGCCACAACCCATATCTCAAAAACTACATTAGCAGGGAGAAGGAATACATTGCTGGAATGCTGGTCCAATTTTAGTGCGGAAAATGCAAAAAAAAAACATAAAAATTATATTCTCAATATCCGTTTCCTGACAAAGTTCAATTGTTTGAGTGAATCTTCTAGGTAAAATCTCTAGATTAGGAAATTAAAAAATATAAAAAAAATAAAAAAAATTTTGTTAATAATTATAGTATATGATTAGCGAGCTACTTTAGAGCTTTATTGGTTACTGGAAGATAAATATGTCAGGGTCTTTCAAATTTGCTTTTTTTTTAACTTAATAGTTAACCAAGTGTATATCTCCGCACTGATGGCAGGCGATTCGGGTCTCTCGTGCTTTCCTTCCGGGAACTAGGGTAGGACTTAATTTTGCCCCCCCTCCCGTGGTGGTGTTCCGTGAATTACTCGCTCTTAGGTTTTTAATATGGGTGTCGGCGGGGTTCTCGCCCCTTACCCTACGGGGTATGGAATAATCGTTCCCCCTGGGTTTCTCCCGTTCGGTGCTCGAGCTCCCATACATTGCACGGTGTTAATACTTTTAACAAATATATGCATTAGTATATACTAATATAATTATATATTTATTTATTCCTCCTGTAATCTTATCTATTAAAATATATATATTAATTATTCACTATATAAACTTTCGATTATTTATTATATAATGTATATATATTATATATATAATATATAAGGATTAGTAACTTTATATATACCTTTATATATATATATATATTATATAATATATACTAATATATAATATGATTATATATATAATATATATATATATATATATATATATATATATATATATATATATATATATATATTAATATATTATTATTATATGATATACTGACATATTATATATTATTAAAACAATATATCATATTTAGTTTAGTTTTTGGAGATTGAGTTGGCTCTGTTAACCAAATTTCACCATATATATATATACTAATTATAATATATATATATTATATATATATATATATATATATATATAATATATTATATATATATTATACATATTATAATATTCATATATTATATTATATCCCTTCTATATATATATTATATAATATATATATTATTATGTATTTATATTAGAAATTAATTATTTAGAATGAAAATAAATAATATGTATATCAGGCAGTAAAAAAAAAATGTAAAAAATTGGTATGAAAAAACAATTTTATCTCTATAGCTTCCCATAAGAATATTTGAAAATGAAATGGTCATAATTTTTGGGCTTCGGCTTTGTCCATATTTTGTAAAAAAACATTGGGAAGGATTCGAATCGATTTCGGAATTCGAATTCCGGATTCGATTCGGATTCGGATTCAGCTTTTATATGGATTCGGATTCGTATTCGGATTCGAACATTTCCACATACACGGATTCGAATTCGGATTCGAATCCGAAGTGCTGGATTCGGATTCGGAATTCGGATTCGAACATTTCCATACACACGGATTCGGATTCGGATCGAATTCAAAAGTTGCCGGATTCGCCCATCACTGAATATATATATATATATTATATATATATATCATATATATAATATAATATTATATATATATATTATAATATATATATATATATATATTATTTATATAATATATATACAAATATATATTATATCTTATAATATATATATATATTATATATCTATATACTTATATTTAAATACTTATTTATATATTTTATCACGTGTTTAATTTTTATATATATATACCTATTATATATATATAGTATATATATTTAATTTTGCATTATTAGAATTATATATCTTCTATATATATATGTATCTATAAATATATATATAGTACATATCTTACATAACAATAGTATCAAATGTAAAATTTACATAGCTTATTAATTATATATAGGAAATTATAATAGATTAATATTTATATAATATATCTATTACTGCAATTATTCATACCTACTTTACCCTTCTCTATATAAATAATTATATAATAGATTATCTATTCCTAACTTTTTTATTTATACTATATATTTTTTTATAATTTATTATATATATGTATATTTGGTATATAATTTCATATCTGTATATATATATACATTCTCTCTCTCTTGTTTTTACACAGAATTGATTTAGGAAAAATTTGGGAACTTCTGGGTTAATATATATAATTAATTTGATTTTTAAGTATAAATACATCTTCTGCTATTCAAAAAATTGAATCATTTTAAATGTTATGTTATTATGGAAAGTTTTTAACCCGTTAAGGAGGTTAGATTGGTTTAAGAAGTTATAATTATTAAAAAACAATAAGTCTTAGACTAAAGTATAATTTAGTTATAATCTTAAAATAAAAATTATAGCTGTTTATATTTCTTTATTCTAACCATTAAGAATTCTTATAATGAAGATAAACTAAACTTTTCATCTTTATTCAAAAAAAGGTGGGAACAAAAGAGCGGATAACTTTTTTTTTTGCATCGCACGTGCAAGTCGTAATTTTCCTGGCGTCTCTCGTTACCTTCGCTAGTTCGCACATATTCTGGTAGTCCGCTTCGGAGCGGCTCACTCGGAACTAGCTAGATTGCATCATATCAAGTTGAACAGTGATTGTGAAATCATCAAAATTATTATATTAGGAAATATATTATATTATACTATTATATTATATAATTATATATTTAGTTGATCAATAATTAACTTTATAGTGAACTATTTTATATACTTGTTTATTATATTATTAAAGTATAATATATACTGTGTACAAATATAATAGTATTTATTTTTATCTTTCGTGAATATTTTTATACGCACTCGCATACCCGTTGTCCTTTATAAGCGCATCCGTTCTGTATTAATCATATTATTTCTCA
>JABUQX010077094.1:10000-22500 GCA_015478945.1 Trachelipus rathkii
TATATATATATATATATATATATATTATATATATTATATATATATGGCGGTGCATTCAATTCAATGGGGCATGCGTTCATGCTGGAGCATGAACAAAGAAATATTGCTGAATTTTGCTCAAATTTCTTATTATATGAAATAAATTCGTTATATAACTAATAATAAGTGAACAGGTAATCCTAAAGTGCGCCAAGTTATGGTGTCTCAAACTCTTAATTCATTTTAAATTCTTCTTTTCAAACACTATATATTAACTAAGACTCGCGTTAGATGGGACAGTGTTCCTCCACTTAGAGTATGCATTTAAAAATATGCCGCCGCAGCGAGACTCACCGTGTTCGGTAGTGATTTCTTCACTTAATTTAAAGTACAAGGGACGATATACACAAAGCTGTTTAATCCAATAGCATGATCACTATACTATCAAGATTCTCCACTCGTATAGCTCAGCGTGTTTCATGACATGTCCTCATTTAATAATATATATATATTATATTTATATATATATATATATATATTATATATTAATATATGATATATTATATATATATTATTATATACTTAATTATATTAATATAGTATATATAATATTATTATATATATCTATGGTTAAATAGTATAATATATATATATATATATATATTATTAATATAATAATAATTATATATTTATATATTAAATTATAATTTATATATATTATAATATATATATAAATAATTAATATATTTTATATATTATTAAATTATAATTATATATATATTATATATATATATATATTAATATATATATATATATATTATATATATTAATATATATATATATATATATATATATATATATAATAATATAATAATAAATAATATAATAATATAATAATAATTAAATAATAATAAAATATAATAATAATATAATATAATAATTAAATAATAATAATAATATAATAATAATAATAATAATAATAATAATAATAATAATAATATAATAATAATTAATAATTAATGCTAATAATAATAATAATAAATAATAAAATTATATTGAAATAAAAGTAATAAATATCACATTTATATTTAAGTCATAAATAATATATATAATATAATTATAATAATTAAATAAATTAAATAATTATATAAAAATGCAGACGTAATATTTTAAGCTGAAAATACCCAAGCATGGAGAAAAGATAAAACCCTGCCAAACGTTCAATACATAGTTATCATTCTCGTATCTAATAAATTATGGAACTATCATATATATGGTTTCTTATCAATTTCATTTATAACTTACAATAATTTCAGACCATTAGAATTAAGTTCGATAAGTTATTTTAGAGAAGGTGAGACAAAATAATAAATAATAAAAAAAACATAGTTGAAAGAAAGGGAGGAAATGGTTGACTTTTTTTGCAATCTAATAAACTTTTTATTTCTATTTAAAAGGTAATTACTAAGCCTTTAGTCTCTTCAGAGCTTGGTGTGCTTAGTTACATTTTTTTAGTTAAGTGAACAATAGTTTTTATAAAAATAGTTTTTAAAAAATCTATTTTCATTAAGAAGTTATATAGTATGCACGTGGTAGAATAAATCATGAAAGGGTGAATGATGCCCAAGCAGAATGTGTTATTGGAAGACTGTGCTGTGAAATACAAGAATTTAGTATGGAGAATGTTATGAGAAAAAAAACTTAATATATTAACTAAACGAAAGATTAACCTTCCACCCCATTTTACCGTGATAACTATAACAACCAAAGGAAAGAATTCTTCTTAGACATTTCCAAGAATATGTGTTTATGAGCACAAAAGAAAACTGGTATGACGATCCGTGAGTTTCAGTATTAAATAGAGCTTTATCTCTGTTGGCTTGTTTTGATATGTTCATCAGAAAAAATTGTTTGGATGAGCGAGGAATATCACCTCTTTGAATTTTAAATAATTTATTACATTAGTGAAAATATAAATCTGATACCACTGTCCGTTGAAACTCATGCCGAAAAAGGTTAAGTAACAAACGTTGAGAATGTTATTGGATGACAACAAAGAAATTTACGTCACAACACTACAATGAAAAGTGCTAGAAATAGAGAAATTCTATCGCAGGTTATAAGATTGCTGTCATAATATATCTCTTGGTCTGATAAGAAATAATCTTTTAGGGGGCATTATAAACAATGAATCATAAAATAATTAGTGAACAATTTTATCTGCTTTCATCTTCTCTGACCGTTGATCATTCACAGTATGTATGGAAAATAAGCAAATCACCTAATCAACTAGCAGACATTTTCTTTAGGAGTTTCGAACAGATATTCAAAATGATTACATTGAATACCAATTCTCAAAATGTTAATGTACTTAGGGGGAATATACATTTCTGAAATTTCTGTGTATGCGAAATTTTCATTTGGCAAATTCTTAGACGAGATCATCAAAGGACGTTATACAAATATTTACACAGTTATATCTATGTTTACGATACCTTAATAAAAGAAAACGTAAACAGTAGAAAGATTCCTTGGTTTTACAGACGTAGTAAGTCTTGACCGTTTTAGTCAGATACTTTGCATCTAACATGTTATATCTCGCTGCATATTGAAAATATTATAAAGGTGAAGTAAATTATTTTCTACAAAAATTCTATGATGGAGCTGCTACATGGCAGTACCATCTTCATGGTTTACAAAGTTAAGGTAAAGGAACAGTATCCATCTGCAGTATTTTGGTACATTGTTGTGCTACCATGTGTTGAAGCTTTAAGTTTTTATACTCAATGCATTGTGGAAATATTAAGGCACTGTTAGGTAATTTTCACGGTTTTAAGTTGGTTTATAGGAAGTTTTTTAGCTAAATCGCCTAAAAGGACAAGTGCACTTGATAATATAGTTAAAAGAAAGTTTCCAAAAACGCACACCAACTAGATGGTAATTTACAAGTTTTGCTTAGTTCATATTGCTAAAGAAATATAGATCTTTATGATTTGAGTAATTTGATGAAATATATATGAATAAGTAGATGAAAATGGGATGGTGAAATATAACTTCAGTTCCCGCAATTGGATTCAAGCACAAATTAGGTGATTATTTAAATTTATTTTTCTGTGATCGATAATACACAGTTACTGAAATATTTTTCACTTATCTATGTTTTTATATTTTAATGTTCCATATTCAAGTCAAAAAGTTTGGAATATTTTACTTATTGTAGCTAGATGTAGTAAGGAAAACTACTAATTGGATATTGAGGAAAAAAACAAGATATCTTTTCCTTACTCAATATATTGAGACAATTAGTATTAAAGGAAATTTTTATGAATCTAAAACATAGGCTACTATAGAAAATTATATAATAACATCATTCATTCAAACAGTTGTGAATCAACTAAGAGTCAGATTTTTATAGAACTATTATTTGAACTTTTAAAACTAGTCAAATATATTTTTAATAACAATGAATACACAAAAGATTTTCCTAAGAACCCTTTCGATTCTCTCTAGAGCATAATTTCGGGGAAGTCCATATTTGAAATAATTCGACTGCTAGAAACGAAATTTGAATAGTTGTGTATTTTCACGGATATTTAGAAATAAGTATTGTAACAACTTAATAAAACACTACAATGTACATGAAACTTTATGGAAGTTATGCCTGAATATTTTAAACTTTGCCAGCTCATTGCTACGATACCATCTACAATACAAGTATAAGTAAGAAAGAATGCTTATTCTGGCATTATAGAAAAGAAATAAAGTATATCAGAGGATTACAACAAGTGAAACTCGATTGTCAAGTATTTCAATGATGTCAATAGAAAGGAACCTTCTCTTGTGAAGTTAAGAAATTTAAAAGATTTTTATTCAAGTCCTATAAATGGATTCATAAAAATTGAAAGGAGGTTAGCCAAGCTTCCCTTCTTATAATAAGGTAAGTACATAATTATAATCTAAAATATATATATTAATAATATATATATAACAATATAATATTATATATTAATTATATTTTTATAATATAATATATTATACTATATATTATATTATAAAAATAATAATTAGATATACTCATTATAATATAACTATGTGAATACGTAAAATATAAATATTTTAATATTATATAGTATCCAAAGCAGAGTGTACTTTTTAATAGAAAAATTTAATTTTCTGTATTCCAGTTAGTATATTATATTATTATATATATGGTGATACGATCATTTACTACATCTTTAATGATAATATTACTTAGATAGAAAAGTAATACTATTATGCCCATATATATAATATAATTATATATTCAATAATAATTTATATACTCATAATATAACAATTAAAATATTATAATTATATATTAAATAATATACGTAGTTCTAATATGATAACTAATATTATATATAATATATAATACAAAAACCCGAGTGTAAATTAAAGTTAGTAATCATAATTAGTTAAGTATATTAATTATATATATATTTATATTATATATATATTTATAGCATAACTAATTATATATAATTAACAGATCTTGGCTCACCTACTATATCTAATAACCAATCTAATAATATAATACTATAATTATATATATTTAATGTATTAATATATTGAATAATATATATATATAAATATGTTGATCTAGTAGTATATATAATAATAAATACTTACGTATAAGTAAAATATATATATATTTATTATTATATATATATAATACTATATATTTTGCATGACCGGCATAAAGGGTCACTGCACGCAACCTGATAATATATATATATATATATATAATAAATTAATACATTATATAGAGAAGAACAAGAAATATATACATAAAATAAACAAAAAAATAATAATAGTTTTTTAGAAAATATATTATATATAATTATATAATAATAATATAATAATATATAATATAATTATATATATATAATTATACAATTATATATATATATAATAAATTTAAATATTAATAATAATTAATATATATATATTATAGAGTCTTAATCATCTTTAAAAAGGAAGTTTACATAAGTGCATTATTTCGAAAAAATCGATAAGGAAACTCATGCTCGTGCAGACCAAGCTAAAGTGTCACGTAGTTTAGCTAGATAACTCCAATAGAAAAGAAGCGAGAGTTCACACTCAAGTATTTGCTTATTTTTTATACAATGTTAATATTTATAATGGTTAATTTTTTTTGTATTTTTTTTATATACTATTTACTTTAAGGGCATCGAGTCCGACAGAATGGGACAGAGAGTGGGGAAGAAGTCCCTCGTCGTCCCGCATATAGAAGCTGAAGAGACCTGACTCTTTCTCATCATTTGGCTATTAATTTGGGTATTCCTTTTAGTTAAAAAAAAACTTAATTGACTAACACATTGTCTCACACTATTGGCATTGAGAATAATACGAATAAAAATCACGATTTAATTGTTCGTTCGATATAATATCGGATTATAAACTACTCATATTTTAAAGGTACAAAGTTCTATATATAAATTATAATAATAATAATTATAATTAATAATTAATATAATTTATATTATAAATTAATATAATTATATAAATATATAATCTATATATAATTATATATAATAATATTATAATAATATTAATAATAATAATATAATATATAACAATATATTAATATATAAATATATTATAATATATATATTATATAATATATATATATTGATTTTAATATATATATATATATATATATATAATATATATTATATTATTATATAATATTAAAGCAACAAAGTACGTATAAACTAAGAAAGGAGTGAAAATGAACTTGAGCTTAACTTCAAGGCAGAGACTATTAATCCTTGAGCAATATATAACTAAAGTCAACTGTATATAACTAGATAAGTCTATATAAACAAACGATAACTGAATACATCCAAAGATGTTTGAAGTGTGCGAGTAATGATGATTATTCATCTATTTAATATGATCTGACTTCGGCTAACTTTAACACAATTATTTTACCAGTCTTGACTTTCAATCTTATGATAGCAATAGAATAAATCTCTAATGCTCGTTATCTTTAATCGTTTCAATACAATTGAAATAGACATTTATAGAAATAATAATAACACATTTTTTATTTTTGGTTATGGTTTAGAGGAACTAACTATGCAGGTATCACACAATGTTGGATTGGACTCTAGGCTGAGCCCCATTTTCATCACTGACGAGGCAGGAGAATACCTAGGATCCGGACAGGAGATTGTATGTGAGATTAGGTTAGTTGATCGGAACTAAAGTTAGTAAGATATTTTTATTTGTTATGGTGTAAACAGAAATTATTTGAAGGTTTCATCTCGTGAGGGTGCACGGGTTGCAAAAAAAATGGTTAAAATTTGTTTGCAGTAAGTTATATTTTTTAAAGTTTGGGTTTATCGGTTCTTTTCTTGATTTTTAGAACGTGTATTACGGATTTAATAATTGAAACTTTTTTTTAATGATTCCTGTGTTTATGTTTTACGTATATATTTGTGAATGGGAAATCCGAAGAATGGGATTTTAAACTAATCCTTTTATTGAATTATTTTGAGTTATGACGTTTTTGTTTTAAGGCTGGAAATTTGAAAATATGGTTTTTTAAATGAAAAGAATTTGGTAGAAGGTGTAAAATTGCTTATTTTAAATATACTTTGAAAAATTTTGTTTTCTTTTTAATTCCTTTCCATTGTTTTATTGCAAATTTTAAGATGTGGAAACGAAAGGTGACATTTTAGTAAATTTATCAAATCGCTCACAGTATGTTTATTGATCCGTCTGCTAGCGCCATCTAACGGTGCATGTTCTGAGTGAAAAGCTTATTCAAAATTGGCGGGAAAAGCGAGCTCGATCTTCCCTTCCTTCCCCCACTCGCGGCCGACTATTCTTCCCCACTCTCCCTTCCTTTGCTCTAATTGCCAGATATTCCTTTTCATCATAACTGTATATTCAAAATATCATATTAATTATTTATTTAAGAAATAAATCTTGTTATTTGAAATGGAATGAATTTATTATAAGTTTCACTGATAAGATTGTTCCTTTTTAATTTTATTAAATTACATTATTTATTATTATTATTATTATTATTATTATTATTATTATTATTATTATTATTATTATTATTATTATTATTATTATTATTATTATTATTATTATTATTGTATTTATTATTAAATTATTATTATTATTATTATTATTAATATTATTATTATAATTATTTATTCATGTTACGTAAGTCATATAATATATAAATATATAATCTCTCTCTCTTCTTCATCTCTCTCTCTCTCATCTTCTCTTCTCGACATTTATTCCTCTTAATATTATTACTTTCTTAATAAAATTATATAACTATGTATATATAATGTATTTATTATTACGTATAATAAATCAATATTCTTTATATTATAATATAATATATATATTTTATTTTATATATATATTGCCTATGATTTCCCTTTTTATATTTAATCAACTTATTATTATATATATTATATTACTTAGTTTATTATTTTATTTATTATATATATTAATGAAGGAAACCAAAGAATCTTTAGAAAGAGCAAAGTACACATAATTCAAAAAACTAACTACACAGCTACGATGGAGGAGGGAAAAAGGAGATACAGCGCACATTGCTCGGAATCACGTGGCATGATTTTTTGCGTGTGGGTAGGAATACTGGTGTAAAAAATAAAATATAATAAAAATAAAAAAAAAAAATTCGATATCGCAGTCAATTCTTAAATAATGACTACAGTTAAAGGAAAACAACGTTTTAGATCTTAAAACTTTTCCTTTCAGAAAAGTAAAAAAAAAAATAAAAAAAAATAATTAAACATAAAGATATTTGGCTATTTTTTTGGGGTGCGGGTGCCTGAGGGGAACAATAGTATTAAATATTGGTTTATTATATATATTTTGGTGATAAGGTTTATCATTAAAGAGCAAACTTATAATGGGGCTCGAGCGGTGGAGAACAACAAAGGGAGCGGGACGTTTTTTACATAAGCACGTACGCAGGAGGGGGACGGTGAGGAAACATCGCGACCAGAAATACGCCAAAGAGCGAGGGGTGTCGGAGACTCGCCACTTACTCGTGAAGGGGGGTGGGATTAGTGCTACCTCCCCGTAGTGATCCCCCGGAGGCCACGAGAGACCCGACTCCTGCATCGGTGCGGTATACCCTTTGAGGTAATTCTGTTAAGTTAAAAAATAAAAAGGCTAAAAATAATTTTTAATAGAAAATTTTCCTTATTTAAATTTAAGCGTGAGTAGTAACCAATAACAGGTCTCTAAATAGGCCCTCTAATCATATTACTATAATATTAAACAATAATTTTTTTTATTTTTTATTTTTTTTTACACTTTCCTATCCAAAATTTTACGAGGATTCAAAATGTATTCTTTTTCGCTGTAGCTTTGTAGTTTTTGAAATATATATTTTTTTTTTTATTTTTTTTTTTATTTTTTTTTTTTTTTTTACATTTTCCCGCACTAAAATATGGAACCAGCATTCCAGCAATGTCTTCCTTTTCCTGGTAGCTGTATATAGTTTTTGAGATATTGGATATGTGTCTCTTCTACGAGTGGCTGTCATATATATATATTATATATATATATTATATTAATATATATATATATTATTATATATATATAATAAGGTATACATTACTCTACTAACAACAGGATTTATCACATATGAGTAGTGTGAATGTTATATATTTGTATTATATAAACAAATATCTTTGATCCATATTAGATATTTAGTAAAAGTAATACGTAAGATACATATATATAAATAATATATATAATTGACTAGTGGATAGTCTTACGTATAAACGTTACCATCACTCATAGGCATAACCCTTTTCAATGAGGGAGTTTTGATTACACGTGTCAGAGCAAATACGAAGACACAATGCTGTGATGTTACGTAGAGCACCTGAGCTAATGAGAGAAAGAAAAACATGTAATGCATAGGTTGCTGATAAACAAGGAAACACGACTTGTAACCTCACAACTTTTGAAATATGCATTTGAGCAAAATTTTGAGAGCTCCCGTAGGCATGAGGTGACAGAAGAGTTTCTTCAGTTTATTTTGTTATGAAAATAAGAAAATAAGCAAAAGATGCTATTTTCTTATGCGTAATGTAATAATTAATTCCAAGATGATTGGACTGTTACAGGAAGAGAATCGAATTCAGATGCAATTTCTGGTGGATGTTCATTAAGTATATTGTTTGCTTGTCGGTTTCTTAAATAATTTTCAGTTATGTGTGTGTATTTGTTTTGTATAACAGGTGTTGCCCTGTATGGGCCGGATGTTGTTTGATTTGTTTGTATAATAAGGCTAGGGAAGATAGAGATTGTTTTAACCTTTGGTTAATAGGGTTGGAATGTGCAGTGTGGCATGGGTGGTGAGGTGTTTGTGTTTTAGCGTAGAACTTTGTGCCTATCATTTCTAAATGTTTATATATGGGTAATATTTTTGTTTCTTCGTGTAAGTGTTGTTGTGGAGTTGTAGTTGTGCATCCTGTTATAGTTATGAGTGTCTTGTTTTGGGTGGTTTGAAGTTTTCTCATGTTTCCCTTGGTTAATAATAGGTGCCATATAGGTGATACGTAATTTAGTGTTGGACGGATGAATTGCCTGTGGATGCTGATGGATATTTGTTTATTATTATTAATGTCAGTGTCAGCTATGGTTTTTAGTATGTTTAGTTACCAATTTGCTGATGTTGTTATGTTTTCAATGTGTTTTGTGAAGGTTAGGTGTGTGTCCCGTGTTACTTCCAGAATTTTATGTGTCTTATTTATTTGGATAGCTATGTTGTTTAAGAAGATTTGGGTTTAGTGGTACTAAGTTGACGGTCTGTTGTAATTAATGTGATAGATGATTTACTAGGTGGTGCAGACATTCTGCTGTCAGTTAGCCAAGTTTGAATTTGGTTGATTTTATTGCTGAGTCAGAAGAATTGTTGTGTTTAGGTTCTGGTGTGTGGTAGTATATATATATATATATATATATATATATATATATATATATATATATATATATATATTTATAGCTCTCATATATATATATATATATATATATATATATATATATATATGATATATATATATATATATATATATATATATATATGACAGAGGAAATAAAGTCATTTTTAAATATATATATATATATATATATATATATATATATATATATATATATATATATATATATATATATATATATATATATAATTATATATTAAATATATAAAACAGCAGTTGTATAATTTCTTCATTTTCAATTTGAATTTGAAATTGAAAATTTTGACATTTCTCAGAACATCGCCACAATTATCTTTTTCCGTATTTCATCATTGCTTATCTTGCGATGAATAAAATTATATTTCCTATTGAAAACTTTTCGATGTATAATAATTTGTGACGTTGTAAACTAATGTTTCGATGAAACTTCTTAAATATTTGGTGTTTTTACTTTGTTTTTAATATAAAAAAACAAATGAAAAGAATAACACGTTGAAAACAGATTCGAAATGATTGTTTTTTTTTTGCTTTTTGTTTTTAAAAAATATGTTAAAGTGTAAGGTGTATCACTTAATGTGTCCTAAACCAAATTTAAACATTAAAATAAATCATATAATTTGACTATTATTTACGCAAATTATACAATGTTAATATGTAAGCCAAACACAATCCTAACAATCCTCTTTTCAACGAGGTCAGGATATCTTCATTTTAATAATATAATTTGCAATTGATGTTTCTATTATTATTAAATGAATAAACTGTGGACTATATTAATGGATTAATTATTATATTTAAGTTATAATTCTTTTATTTGTATTTCGAGTATTTTTTGACACTGAAGGAATGGCTAGTGCCATCCTTCCTTAACGCTATCTCAAAGCTAACTCCATTTTTCAGCTTTTTATTTACTCCTCCCGGGTTCTCTGCCTTACAATTTGAATCTCTTTTACGCCCCTTTAGTGGATCCTCCTGACAACGAGGGAAACACGATTGATATAAATACTCACTTTTTAAATATGTATTTGAGCAAAATTTTGAGAGCTCCGTCGGCATGAGGTTACTGATTAGTTTCTTCAGTTTTTGTTACGAAAATAAAAAAAAAAAAATAAGCAAGAAGAAGCTATTTTCTTATGTAATGTAATAATTTATTCCTTTTTGTGTCTGACGCGAGTTCGTGTGGTTACTATGTTGTGACTGCTATAAGACCTCGTTTTCGCGTTTATATATATATATATATATATATATATATATATATATATATATATATATATATATATATATATATATATATATATATATATATATATATATATATATATATATATATATATATATATAATTATTTACTCTGATATTTTCATTGTATTTATATTTTTTTATTTTTGTCTATTTCTTCTTTTTCTACGAAATGCGCGAAAAAGAAAAAAAGAAAAGAGAAACCTACGGGAATATCAGATTTGAAACGATTCTCTTTAAACAAATTTCAATATCGTTTTTCTTTACTCATCTTGCAAATAAAATAGAAAAAACATTGATTTATAAATGGTCTCCTTGAGAGAAACTTGTATAAACATGGTCGTACTCTTTTATGTACCTTATTAATATATATATATATATATATATATATATATATATATATATATATATATATATATATATATATATCTCTAACGAGAGGTCTCTATAGTTATATATATATATATATATATATATATATATATATATATATATATATATATATATACGCCTCGTGGCGTAAGGGGTTGACTCTCCGACTCTCACGGGAGAGGACGCTGGTTCAATCCTCCGGGTAGCAGTCTGAGTTTTATCTTCCTGAGGGCAAGATTTAAAACTCGGCTGCGAACACGTGATGCTAACAGGCTTGGGATAGCCGGCCTTAAAGTTCGATTTCCTGTAGTCCCCCCCCGTGTTACCCTCTGAAAAGGGCATAAAGCACATTAAAAGGAAGTTATTTATATATACACTTAGAAAAAGTTTAGTTAAAATAACAACTTTTTGAGTCTTTTCTACTACTTTTTGGGTTCCTGTGAGCTCCAACCTCTAAAAAGTTAACTTTACTACTTTTGGATAGTAGAATGAAAACTGCTACTTGAAGTAGTCAAAACGCTTTTTAGTATAGTAGTAAAATGAACTTTTGTGCAGTTGCATAAATGACAACTTAATTTTAACTACTTTTTTCTACTTTAACTAGTAGTAGAAAGAAGTAGTAAATTTTACTACTGGTTTGAAGTCGTTATATTTATTACTTGTGTAGTTGTCATTGTGTGATTGTAAAATATGTTCCACGCATTGACCACCATCATTATCAGCAACTTGAATTTACTTCAATACCTTATAGTATTACGTCACATCACGTCATTGAACTCATATTGATATTGATCCATATTGATTCGATCACCGGCCAGTCTGGAGTGAGGATTCGAACTCTCACCTCTTTAGCTT
>JABUQX010077095.1:2500-46225 GCA_015478945.1 Trachelipus rathkii
GATGGACAATCCTCTAGGGCGTGTTAGGTGTGAGAAGAATTGAATAAAATGAGAAATGAACGGTATTAGAGAATGTGTGGGTGTGGGGTAAATTAGAGAAAGAAAAAAAAAAAAAAAATGAAAGTACGTTGAGATGGTTCATCATGTGGAAAAGGATGGATTGATAATCGGTTGGTTAAGCGGATGTAATAGTGGGTGAGTGTGCTGGGAATCGAACGGCTGGGAGACCGAGGTAAAAGTGATTGAGTCAGTCAAGAAATGCCTGAAGAGGAATGTGAGTTGTGCAGAGGCGAGAAAGAAGGTGCATAATAGGGTGAATGGCGAGGTTTGGTGAGGGGGTATTGTTGCGGCCCACCTGGGCCAAGGGATTACCCCAATTGACGAATGCCATAGTGGAGGGTCCGTCGCTGTCCCGTGGAGCTCTAGGGTGGATTTTCTGACAGCGACGAGTTCTCATTAAAACGTATAAAAGGGTGCGGTAAGGCTGGCCTTTCTTTTCGACTTCCGTCATATTCTTACTTCTTTTCTGTTCCTAGTGCATGCTTCGCACCTAACCCCAGTCTTGGGGAGAGCAGGTGGGTGATGAATGATATATATTATTAATATATATTATATATATATATATATATATATTATATAATATATATATATATATACCTATATATATATCTATATATATATATATATATATATATCTATATTTATATATATATATATATAATATATATATAATGGCAGTAGCTCATATAAAAAATTCTTATTTTTGATCTCTTAACAGCAAAATGATTGATAACTTCCTTCGTTTATATTGTGAAGCTATCAAAGACACATCATTAAAGGTCAGTTCTGTAGAACTTTGCTTGTCTGTGAATTGAAAAAGTTCTGGCTTTGAGGCCTTTTCAGAGTAGTGCAATATTATTTTTGGGATTTTCACATTTTGAGTGAGGTAAATGCTAAAATTCTTAACCAATCTAAATAGACTTGCACATATCAAATTTATTTCCAAAATTAGCAAATTTTGGATAGATGTCGATGAAATAAGTAACTGTATAGAGATTAGTAAGTATGGATCTTTGATTCGCGACTCTCTACTAAAGGTTTGAAAAATCATCAGAATATAAATTGTAATTGCCCTATACATTTCATTTTACATTGATCTAATTTTCGCTAATTCTATTTCTTCCTTTATCAGAAAGCAAAGTTCTGTTGCACTTCCAAATGTTTGAAAATGTTTCGTTGAATGTTTGCTTGAAAACCCTTCTACACAAAACAAGCCACATTTTCCATATGATTAAGAGCAATTGCTGTCACTATTATGGAGAATGCATGTATACATAATGAAAGAGTGGTTTGAGATAAAGTTAAAGACATAAATAAATAAACTTTATATAAATTTGCTTTTGCTTAAAGATTGAAAAGATCTAAGTTTTTTTTTATAAAAGGTTAATATCTTGATCCATTGAAGCTCTTAAGCTTCAACAATGCTTTAATAATTTCATTAGGTCGTACAATCCATCGAAATTTTCCACCTACCATGGTGTCGCCCATTCGTGAGAGCTTTGTCATTTTGTGTCTGGGAAAATCCTTTTCTTTTTTTTTCTGTTAAAATAGTAGTCGGCCTTGGCAAATCTAAAATAGTAAATAGTTGCATTCGATGTGGCCATAAAGTTTTTAATGAGTTGTACTTCACATGAATGTGAACAGTGATGAACATCTAACGCCCTGGATATTTCGACAGCTTAAAACACCTCTAAACATTTCTTCATTTGCTTTTCACATCATATCCGTTGTCCAATCAGAAAGTTAATATTATATCAAAGTTCGTAGTAATTATCTCAGATAAAGATAAGGAAACAAAGAATCAGTTAGAGGCAACATGGATCTATCGAGACTGTCCCAGTCAACTAAATATTTTTCAAATACTTGTCATGCGACAAACACAACCTACACCACACCCTAAGCCTGTGCCAATTTCCTTAACAAACGGTCAATATAATATACTACGCCAACTACCTACTCAAAAGTAAAATCTTTAGCTAGGTTCATGCTAACCAAAATACAAGCTTTAATAAGTTATTGTGATACTGGTAGCTACAAATGAGGTTACTTTAATAACTAGCTAAAAACCCGCCACTTGGCTACGTCAGAATATACTATATGGTGCCCAAACCATCCATATCATTCCAATCCTTTCTTTAATGTTGCAAGTGAGTAACACTCAACAAACTCCTGAGGGAAACCATTCAAAAATTTTTAAAAACTATTACAGAATGAATCAAGGTTACACGTCTTCTTACATTTCTTATTGTGTCCCCTAGAAAAACTGTCCGTGGTAATATGTTATAGACTTGTATCATGTTCTCAATGACTGGGAGAATTTGAAGGGAACATAATGGCATATGCGAACGATCTGACATGTTGGAGCGAGAGAGAGGAGGCGATTCGAGAGGTGGTGGAGTTGTTTGCGCGGAGGATTTGAAGGAAGCAAGGGATGAAGATGAACCATACGCAGACAGAGATATTTACAGGTAAACCGAGGAAAAATGAGGAGGGGAATGAGAAATGATGGTGAGCGAGGAGGAGGTGAAGGCGGTAAATACCTGCAATTATTTCGGGAGGGTTTTTAACAGAAGGGGAGGAAGTGGAGAAGAGATTACGCGAAAAAAATGGAAAGTGTGGATTAGTTATGAAAGCGTATACCCCATGGATGAAAGATCGAAACATCGGAATAGAGGTTAAAAAAGTGAATTTTTAACGCTACCTGAGTCCACACTGCCCTGTACGGAGCGGAACAACATGGAATACAACGAGAAGAGATAGGAGAATTAGAATGTGACTTAGAGAGATGAGGATATTTAGAACTATGATTGGAAAGAGTTAAGAAAGAGAATTAGAATGTAAAAGTTATTAAGAGAATATATTATTGTGTGAGAAGAAGTTCATGTTAACTGCATGATGTGAATGTGGGAGAATTTGATGAATTATGGGGCGGTACTTATCTGGAGAGCGACATGAGCAGCCACGAGAAGAAGCTATTTACCATAACGCACAACGACAGACACCAATGCAGAACAATAAGCAACATTTTAGACAACCGACCAGTAAAGGAATAGCGCAGAACCACTCACCAAAAACCCCAAGGAAAACAGCATAACTGAGACGCACAAGAATAATGACCCATTAGGAAAGAAGAATGAAACCTGGGGTTTAGAAGTAAACATCGGAGGCCGGCATCTCCTCTTGAGACAAAGATGTCAGGTCATACTCAAATATTACCATGCGCATAACAGAGAAAAACAGTACGCAACTCGGCACCACGGATATCGATCAAATCATCAGCTCACGACTTACCACTAACAAGACGCAATAAAATAGCTAGACGTCTTCACTGCTGTAGAGGATGCATAACATTTTGCCTGAACCTCTAGAACATCAGCACCACTCAAAATCACAGATAGCATATCCCAAATACTGGAACTTACATTACTCCGGTAAGAGTAGATAGCAGAATCAACAAAGCAGAAAACAAAGACCTAACAAAACCGCATATTTCACAATTCATAAAGACCAATAATTCAACGAATGAGCAATACATATATTGATCCCACATTAATCGGAACTCAACCAACTAACTTATTAATCAGCTCAAATCAGACTCTCAGAAATATACACACTGGGGCACAACTACAACCCTCCACAACAACACCTACACAATGACCCAAAATTCTCATACCAGTACAAACAACACCTAAACATGATAGGTATACACAATCTTTGCTCAAAGGGCATCACACACTTCTCATCTATCACTTCGGACATCTCATGCTATCCATATCTATCTAACTCACAACAATACATAATTTAATTACAAAGAATCTTGGAAATACTTATACTCACATTCCGCCTCATACCTAAAGAAAACATCATTCTCACAACAAGCACAATATATATTATAGTATATATATATATTATATACTATATATCAGCCCGTATCGACACTAACACGGGATAGACAGCCACTCTGTCACACGTACAAAGACACCGGAAATACACTACCACAAAACCATATAAACAATATGTATAATCATCAATATTCTATTTAATATTAACCCCACAATTTCTAACACCGTAAAACTAACACATACTCTTCTATTAGCTTATGTGCAGGCACTTTCTATTAAAGGAGAGTGGCGGCCTACCTTCAGCATTACAAATAAAATATAAATATATTATATTATATTTATTAATTTAATTTAATTATAAAATTTATATATATATTATTATATTATAAATATAGATAGACATTAAGCCATCATAAATAATTTATATTATTATGAATATTTATATATTATATATTATATATATATTATGATATAACTTACTTTCCTTCTTCCCATTAATTCTTGTTGTGGAAGTTGCAACATTTCACAGAAATTAGAAGTTAAGTTTTTATAATAGAACATTGAATTAGTCGTAAAAAGAAAGCCACCCCCCATCCTCCTCACATCAGCATGCCCCTCCAAATCCACTTAAAGTGAGGAACTCTTTGCAATTAAAAAAAAAATCACACTCTCTAGAAAGCTTCAAAACAATGAATGCGATGGCACTCACTCACTTTAGATGTCTCTCTATGTGGGGTTCATCCCTGATCAGACACACAACCATAACCCCTGCAAATTCTCATTCAATCCTAATTATTAAACACTTCTTGCTCTGAACCGATTCCCCCCTTCAGGCAATTTTTTAAATCTATGACTCAGTCCACTTTAATTCTACAGATCTTACCCAGCGGATCGATTCCCAGCACACTTACCACTAAACATCCGTTTAACCGACTATCATCTATCCATCCTTTCCATATGACCTCATCCATCCTTAATAACATAACTCTTTTATTCTTTATTATTATGGAGTCTATTCACATAACACTAACATCTCTTACAACATTCATATCCTCATTTTATCTATCACTTCATCACTAACCTTTAACATACACACCCCTAATTATCTGTCCTTCTAGTGAACAGTATTGTATACAATTTAGACTAAATCGCTTTATACTGTGCCCATACATCTAATATCATCATCATTTGCACTTCTACTACATCTAACCTAACTGTGTTGAATAAACAACGTTCGGTCTAAATACGCACTAGCTAACAGCTCTTACTTTCCCTCCATTGAGAATGAATTGAGACCACGCAACCTTCTATAATGCTTCTTTATCCTACTCAAGGTATTCTTATCTTCTTTGAAACCCCTCTAGCAATCTTATTATTTAATTTTCTTTCAAATTCATCCACACTCAAACAATTATCATTCATATACATTAAGAAGTGCCAGCACTTCCAATTTTTTTTTTTCCATATTCCCGCATTCTAGTGCCTAAGTCTGCTATTTTCTATCATGCTGAAGACCACGTACATCTAATTGTCTTATCAACACTCACAATGCTAGTCATATACCTAACATCACATAACAGCTAACTTGCCCTTGAGAGGTACAGAGCACGCTAACAGCATATATCTCTCAGGCCTTCTGCTACACCACATAACTTAGATCCTACTTAGTTGCATATCTCCACTCCATTTTAATTTTACACAAGCCATCTCTCACTTCGGCGGATTAATCAGTATTTACCTCTTATATATATATTAGTATATATAATACTACATAAATATTTATTCAACTTATCTTTCGTATGCATAATAGCATAATGTAAATTTATATATATATATATAATTGTTATTTATGTAGAAATAATTGTGTATCAAAAGAGATTAGGAAAGTATATATTTATATAATTTATAATAAATAATATCTCAGTTGTTTATATATTTTAGTATTTATATATATATATTAATTAATATAATTATATATATATGATTGACTATTTATATATACTACTTATTATTTCATTTGATATATGTATATTTTTTTCGCTTTACGCGACCATAAAGCTCTTCAATATCTACAAGCTTTTCATACTAATCTTCTGAATTTTCTGAAGAATGACTTGAGTAACGGAGATAGGGAGATAGCTGTAGTTTCATCACTTATTATATTATAAATAATTATATTAATTAAGTATTATTATATTATATATATAGTATGTAAGGGCAGATGGGTAAAGGATAGATTCACTACCCCGGACTGGGTAATACAATATAAATGGAAATCACTTAGAATATTTGGATACTAGGAGGTTCCTCGAATGAGATGAGGATATCTATCTAAACACCCCGCACATTTCTTAATAATCTTTACCTGGGTTTCACTTGGGCATCTTTCATGGAACAAGCGGCAGCATTCGTCTGAAGGAGACTGTTTTGATCGATATCCGCGGGTGCTCTTCCTTGTGACGATAAATTTAAAACCCACGTCCGGTTCAACAATCACAGAACTTCAATTCGTTTTATTCTGTGTAGGGATTCCCACCCACCAAGGTTGAGACATATCTGACGCATATCATTGGTCAAAAGTAGAGCTGATAGTTGTAGTATTATTTTCGGCTTTTTTGCTTAGGATATGTTTTCGTCTTAGTGATGTTTTAATCTATGACAGTGTTATAGAGACATAATGATAAAGACAAAAACTTTTACCTTTTATGTACGTTGGAATACTGTAGTAATTGTAGGAGGAATAATTAAATTGAAATAATATACAGAAAATAAAATATATTAAGGACAGCATGAGACAATGGATAATAACAGAGATACTGAGTATTTTCATGATGATCATTGAGATGAATAAATAATGTCCTAGTTATAAGACTCGTTATATAAATTCAGTAATACGTTAAATAACTAAAAAGTGAGGCAATAACTTTTTATAGTCGGATATCAGTATCTTAAAGGAACATCGGTATAATAAAGAGTAAGGTTGAGAAAAACGCGATGAACGTAATTAAATTGGTGACTCGAAGAGTTTGAAAGGTAACTGATTTATCTAAGTATAGTATAAAAGAAACTATCAGCCCAAGACAAGAATTACAAACTTATAATTAAATTATTAAACCAAAGGTTATCAAGAATATACATTATATATAAGTAGGTAGCCTGTGTTATACATGCGCATACAAGAATCTCCTTCGTACTATTTCTTTTTATGCTTAGGGATGCTTATGTGGAAAAATTTGCGAATTTTAGTTGTGAAATGAGGATCGGGCAGATCAAAAATGAGGATGGAGAGTCCATTCAAAGACTTGCCAATATGTAATAATCAAATGGGGGGTATAGTAATTTGAAAAAATCGTCATTCACAGAGACATCGGAAATGCTTACGATCCAATACCATAATAAGAATGAGCAAACTCTGGGTACGATTTAGAGTTTTCTGACATCTGTTTTTTCTACTTCACGGACTTATAGATTTCAAATGGCTAAACTAGGTAAGTTCCACAAGTTAACTTCAAGGGCTCTCTAGGGATACTTTGAACTATAGGTCCCAAGATTAGAATGGAACCCAAGATATGAATTGGTCCCAAATTAGTCATGCACGAGCCCAAGGTTGATCTAAAATGAAATAAGAAATGTTACTTGATCGCAATGATTTTTTCAACTGCAACTTTTAAGTATTTTGTGATGAAAGTATACCGACTCACCCTCCGTTCTTTACTTTTGTAAATAACTTACCCCTAGCATGAGGATTTGATTTTTCCAGGAAGACCGAGAGGAAAGTATATGGTAAGGCTTTCTTATATTATGAATTGCAGCTAGACTGCTAGATAAACAGATGAACCATTACTATTATTATCTTTCACTAGACATGTATGCTTAAATAATATCCCGAACTTTCCAGAGAGTGATGTAAGCACGTACAACAAACGAAATGTACACTAACCTTTAGAAATCCGTGAAAAGATCTTTCATATATACAAAAAACACTGAAAACTACATGTCAAAGCCTGCATATATTGGCACTTAACCGGTCGATCTTATGCGACGAACTGCAACCTAATATTTATGAAAAACAGCTATTTCATGTAATTACCGACTAAATCCGGACTAGAACAAGAGTGGCACACTAGATTATAATAATATTAAACTGCAAAGTTTCCCTTGCTGGAATATTTTTCGCTATGCTCTCATAATAGAAGAGCAGACACTCACCTAGCACGAGAGAGGTTGGTAAGAATGGGATTGAGTTTACGGCCCATTTCCCACCAGAGATGAATGCAAGCAGATCTTTCCCTACTGTGCTCACTCCTTGCTAAGATTATGCGCGCGGTTCGCGGGTGTTTTACACGTTTTACTTTCAACAAGAAGCGCACACAGCAGGGACTCATTAAATCCGATTGGAGGTGTGAAATTATACTTAACAGATTGGCTTACCAGAGAAATTAACCTGACTAAAATGAAAAAAAATTTACCACTCTTACTTTACATTATCGTTAATTATTATATCTCATTTAAAACAAATTGAATACATTTGTACATAAACAGGGAACCGATGAAAAATATAATAAAATAAACTTTATGGACAAAGTGAAGCACTTTTATGATAATGAAATACATGATTTAGGATCACTCTATGTAGGAGGGATTTTTCATACAGGGTATCTCAGTCTATCGATTTCTCGATGATTGTGGACTATTTTTGGATAGATGCTCGCTTGTTGTACACTTTGCTCATGCTCTATTCTGAGCTCATAGTCCCAACGTTTATCAATTATGAAAAAATATACAGTTACGTTGTGGTTGTCATTTTTGTTGAGGTATTAGATATTAGGTATATTCACTCTTATATTTATAACAATATTTTATTATTGTATAGTGATTAGAAGACAGTTTTCTCTCGACTCGGCCGAAGTTCCACAGCTATAAACTTGTTAGGGTCTAGTATTGGTTTTTCTGTAAGTGTCGTACTTTCGGGGATAAGGGATAAATTATCGAATAACAGATTTTATGGAAACGCAGGCTGTTTCTGTTCGATGAGAGAGATCGCTGATTGTTGGTTTAGGTAAATTGGGAACTTCCGGTGAATAACTTACTTACCATCACAAGGAGAAACCTCGGCGGGAATAATATTGTTGCCTTTGAGTTATTAACAAGGGCAGTACATTGTTTCTATGGCGAGCACCGGGAGGAAGGACGAACAACAGACGTATATGCGCTCCTCAGATCTCGCTACTTGAGAGGTACTTACAGGCCTCAAGAATCCCAGTATTTTCTTCTGGAAGATGAACATTTGAATCTACAATCCTTACTGATTTCTATTCTTTATACATCCCATAAAAGCTTCTTAAAAACTCTAGTAGGATGTTTTGCCCACTGGTCAAGAAGACTGATATTGTCATCACTTGTCGATTCATTCCAAAATCATTGGAATGTGGATCAACTTCTTGAAGTATTTTCTGTACTTCTCGAAGTGATTTTGTTGATGATGGAAATCCAGGACATCATTTCCAATGAGAACCTTTTTATTAGACCACAGATGTGTTGAAGTAGTTAAGGACATAAACTTCTCATTTGCAAAGATTGCGTGTTCACGCATTGCTTCAGGTAATAAGGCAGGATAATTTTGAAGCGAGTGTTCATCTGAAGAACCCCATTCCTTGACAATACGCTTCATATTGAATGAGTATAAGTCCTGTATTGGAGGTATAAATAAATACACTTTGACTCTAGGATTTTTTGCTTTAGCAAAGTTACTTATTTCTTCCATGACTGTAGCGACATTTGCTATGGAAAAGTCTGGAACAGGTTCAAAAACAGAGACTTCTCGATTATGAACGTTTTTGATGAGAGTACGCCTCCAGGCATCAGTAGTTAATGCCCATATAATAACAGCAGTTATATCTGGGGACATATGCTTCTCTACTCCGGTAACACAAGCTGAAAGATGTCTCCCGGCTACAAAATCAACTTTCACCTGAACTCCATGATATCTTTGAAGATACGTTTTCTCATTCCGAAAAAGGATTGCTGGGGATGCACCCACAACAAGTAATTGTGACAAGGACATAATGAGAACCACAGCGATTACTGAGTAAGAACCCTTTAGAACGAAGATGATAGATTGAGATAGGATAGCATAGGTAAAGCGGGGATGGATTAGTAAAAAGAAGGAAAAAACATGAGATTAATACCTTGCAATGATGAGATTTTGAATAAACAATAAGTAAATGACATAATATAAATACAAAAAATATAAATAATAAATTTAATAAAATTTTAATTATAATTATATAATAAGCTATAACTATATAAATTAGACTCTAATTATAAATTTATATACCTTAAGAAATTGTACAATACAATTCCTCTTTGAATTCATAACTTTAAGAATTCATGATTGGATTGTTTTATCTTTTAAACAATCAAATACCTTTTTACATTTAAGTTATAATGCTTATACCCGAAGTTAACCAAAGTTGAAAAAATAATTTCAATTTAATTTGGAAATATTTTTCCTTTAAATTTATATTTTATTTATCATAAATTATGGTATGTTGTTTGGTTTGTGAATTACTTTATGTAAATTGTATGGTAATAAGGCAGTGCAGTAAATATTTTAAATCAATTAAGATTTAAACTATTAGAATTATCTAAAAAAAATCGAAGATAAAAAAAATTGCAAAAAGTATATCGATCGATCGTGGTTACGAAGAATTAATGAATAACATTTTTTCATTAAATAACCGAAAACCAAAAAAGGACGAAAAGTGATTCAATCGCGTTCGTAATCGTTCCGGCGCGGTGAACTAAGAATTAACTAAGAACTATTAAAACTAAAATGAAGTTACACGCTCTAATTTATCACCAACCCACCGGACTAAACATCGATCGGTCATGTCCGTTAATAAGGAATTTTCTTTTAACGCGATAGCCCCCAAAATTACCGGATACAGCATCAATTCTGCCGGAATTATTAACAAGATAACTGGCTGAGTATAAAAGGCAGTATCCTGGAAGAATATAGGAATTCTCACATAAGAAGTTATGGGAACATCAAGGTCACGGACCCACTTACTTATGGTTTGGATCCTAATGTCAGAAGCTTGAAACGTGCGTACATGTTCCAAATGATTCTTTAAAACAGTAGCGTTAATTAGACCAACCCCAGCACTACTGTCAATCATGCAGTTAATGAAACATGATTTGTTTGGGGACAAAGCAACAGGGGTCACCAAAGGGTCAGTGGTAGAAACTTTGGCATTAATATTTTTACTAGGGGAAACGTGAGGAAAAACGTGAGACTGCGTCAAAGTGGAAACAGTGGCTAAAGTAACGTCAGTAGTTTTAGTATCGTCTATGGCAGTGGCATTAGTTGTAGTACCGTCTATGGCAGTGGCATTATCAGTGGTTTGTATGTCAGGGTTAGGAGGTAAAACTGTGAAGGAACCGATTACCTGAATCAACTCCTCAGAATTATTTGATTCTGGGGTGATTAAGGGTTTATCATCAAGTCGTGATGTCTGAGGTTGTGATTCATGAGTTAAGTCAGTAACGTGAGTGGGAGGATGCGTATCAATCTTTTGTACGGCTTTCTTTATAAGTTCGCGAGGGTAACGATCCGTCGAAGGTTTGGGAGGTGTGGTCTCTTGTCTTGGAGGTGTTCTTTGGGGACATTTCATTCCCGAATGAGAACCTTTACAAAAAGGACAAGGACGTTTTCTAGGACTGGGAGGAGACAAAGAAAGAGGAGTCCTCCGTACTGGACATTCGGCCTTTATATGCCCTTTCTGTTTGCAATAACTGCAAAGACCGAGGTACTTATAACATTCTCGCATTTGATGGCCTTGTATACCACAATAGTCACACCACACAAGATCTGTATGCGTGCGAGAAGTATTATGAGGATGATTGACAGTGCGAGAAGAGGTTATAGAAGTTTCAGAGGAATGTGGACTGAATTGGGTATCTCAGTATTGCTGAGAAGAGGTTAGTAGAAGGTTTATTTCTAGATAGCAGTCTAATGTGGACATGTAAAAGGAGGTAAGTTATGATTTGAGATAAACGAGAACTGTTGGTCCTTAGGTATAGCGCTTATCAAGTTTACAGATAATATGGTGTAATTGAAACGAGGTGAACAGGTCCGTTAATTTTTATGAGATATGGTTAGATAATAACGTTTCCTATGACATTCGTCTTGGCTCGATATATTACTTTATAACATTTGTTGGTTGCGATATTTGACGGTAGCAGTCTGATTACTTCAGATTATTAAATATGGCTCCGCTACAGTATCTTAAGCTTGGTCGGAGATATGGGTCGTCTGAAAGTCCTGGTCTGTATTAAACAGTCGTTGAGTCGAGATCGAAAATATGTCTATTTTGAGACCGAGAGTACTAATTGTCTTACTAGCGACGGTAACCATACAGGAAAGCCATCCACGCAGAGGTAAATGTATGCTGCGCGTACAAGCACCTTATCTGCCAACGTCATCAATATTCCCCATGGCGCGGTCGACGAGGCCCATTCGTAGAATACGTATTTACGTATTTTATTGTACTTATTACTGTATCAATGATCACGGAATTGAAAAATTGAAAATTTCATTGAAGGGGAATACGTAACGGAATTCACGTGCATATCATATCTTCTCGGCTATATGAAAGATTGTCAGAATACAATTTTGTATTATGAATAAGTCGAGAAGGTAACAGGGAAAAACCCGGAGGAACAGATCCGGAAAGAGGAGAATTATTGAACAGAGAAGGATGGAGATTTTCATGCCTTCCATGTTCTCTATATTGAGACTGAGATTTAAATAAATCCTTTTCCTGGATTAGATCTTTCAACATGATGAAAAGACAAGGAAAACCGAGAATCGCGATGAATATAATGTGAATAGAGTCACAAGATGTGAATTAAGCGCAACCCGAAACAAGAACAAAGTCCCTGTTTGGGCGCCAATTCAATACTTCTTTTTAGTATGTAGCGGGGTGTGAAAGATAGATTCACTACCCCGACTGCATACATAGGTTGAGAATGAAATCACCTTAGAATTTGATAACTTGGAGTTCCTCGAAAATTCGAAAATGTATGAAATTCTATCTAAAACACGCAATTTCTAACGATCTCTGCGTTGATTGCCAATCTCCAATGACAAGCAAGCATTCGTCTGAGGAGACGTTGAAGATATCCGCGTGTCTTCCTGATTGAATAAATTTATAAACCCACGTCCGGGGTTACAAGTCACAGAACTTCATTCTGTGTTCAGGTTGAGCTTATCTAAGATTATTAATGTGTAGGGAATAGTGATATTGTAGTATTTTTGCAATGTCACTTATATTATATAGTGAGGTTTATGAGAAGGTTTGAATAGAAATCAGGAAAAACATTATTACTTTTATTACGTGGGAATAAAGTAATGGAATATAAAATTCGAATGAATAAAATACGAATAAATGTCTAGGATAAGACAAGGAATACAGTAGAATTAATAACTGTTAGTTATACCTTTCCTAATCGTGGATAAATGGAGTCCTAGTATCAGCAGACACCGTAATAACAGAGAATAACTGTTAAAAAATACTAATAATAAGGATTATAAATGTCTAGGATAAGACACGAAATAACCGAGAATGAAGTTAAATAACTAATAACCGAGGGGAATTGAAAATGGAACTTGTGCAACGGTAAAAATATCGAAAAATAAATTGCGGAGTTACTACGAGTTTAGGTCTATGTTTAAATAAGTTGAACTGACTGCTAAGATATCGGACATCTACACTTAGATCCAACAAATAGCGCTAGGTTTACTTTTTCTTTCCTTTCATGATATCTAAAGGGATACACTTACAAATTAGCATTAAACGTTAATAATTGCATGGTTCGTGTTAGTGATATGAATTAATACTAATCTTTTTTAAGTATTACCATCGCACTTAGTTTACTGTATAAAGTAATATAAGAGTTAGTTTTCTTTTTTATTGATCATTGGGATAAGAAAATAATTTCTGATAAGGATGTGAAAAAGATTTGAGTCCAAATATCATGAACGGTGATACTAGAGCATGAGACTCTAAAGCCAGAGCCTAACCTTCTTTAAATATGTAAGATAGAATACAAGAGGAAGCAGTAAGGGTATAATTAAAAATCATCAGTGCGCTAAAAATATAATTACCTATAACAGAGATCGACGAATGTAGCTTATATTCAAATGAAATGAATACACGGAAGAGTATCATATGAACCCAATAAGGAATGTATTAGAGACAGTAATTGTTAAAATCATAGATTTGTGGGTAATGAGAGCTATAATAACTGAGTAAGTCCAAATTTTGAGTTATAGATGGTATCGTATAAAGTTATTCGCACGAGTTATTGACTTATAAAACATTTAAATACATATTTTTTAAATAGTAATTTGAGAAATTTTTTACTCCTACAAGAAGTGATAGAAATGTCCCTTCAACGGTATAAAATGGAGAGCTCATATTTTTGAAGTAGGGGAGTTTCATATATTCAGTGAGACCGGGCACGCACAGGCAGGTTTTTATATAGGGATTACCTTATAATATTGATAAATATTTTATATATATATATTATATTAAATAATGAGACCTAGTATGTTTTACTTTATGGGATACTTTAGTGCATGTATATATATATATAATATATATAATTCCTTTAATTTCCATTTTACACATTAAAACAATTCAGTAATTAAATATATAATATTAATAGACCGCTTATTTAACATTATGATAATAATTACTACTACCTATTGCATGAAACGGGGATTTGATTTTATTCTCAGAAGATCGGAAAAGAATGTGGGTTAATTACTGAATTGAGTCTAGATACTTAGCTAATAAATATACAGATGCTACACATTATATATTATATTTAACCTTTCAACTAAGAAGTTATGTACTAAATATAATATCATTACTTTTATTTCATCAAAGGATGTAAGAGAAAACTATGGAGAATGTACACTATAACCTTTAAAGATCTACCGTTAGAAAATTTTACAATACAAATAAAACACTGAACTCGTGTAAACTGCCTAATTGGACTTCTAACAAGGTTTATGCATTAATAGCAAAAAACCTAATATTTCTGAAAAACAGATATTCATTATATATATATAGTAATTAAAATTTGTTTTAAGAGACCTTAAAAGAAGAGGGTCGGCCAGCAACGGCTTTACGGGGGCATAATGTCAAAATCAGGAGTAGCTTCGGAGTTTACTAACACCTCTATGTTAATACATATTAGAGATTTTATTATGCTTTTAGTTTGGCGGAGACCATCCTAAAAATTGTAATAAAATATATTCAAGGCAAAAATTTGTAAACTGATTGGCAGTTTATTATAGGGGCCATTTCCCTATCCTCTAGAAGATCGAAATTTAAAGCCAGGCTACCTATCGCTCTCTAACTGATATAATGAAATGTTATTTATATATATCATAGAAACGACAAATTAACAATTATAAGTATCATTTATTCTCTATGGCCGAAAAAATCTATATAATTATATTCATATTATTTATTATCATTATAAAGCTAACGACGTGAATATTAATTAAAGTTTGACCCTCGAAAGTTAAGCATTATAATATGATTAAATACTGCTTCTAAACATACTGGTTGTCATGCTAAACAAGGATCAAGGAAACCTTTTCAAATGGGGGGATTACTTCAGGTGTTGTTCCTCCCTTTTGAAAGAGCTTTTTGGCCGGGTCTTCACAAAGTCCTTTTTCCTCTCTGTAAGTAATTATATATTTTATTTTATTTTAAAATCTAAATTACAATCAAAATTATTTTCAAAAATTTAAGTATTAAAAAAAACATATTATTCTAATATATCATTAATAGTATATATATTATGTTTTTTCTACTAGTAAACCTATTATAGTAGGTTACTATAATTGTTTAAGGGGAGGAAATAAATTGAAATAAATAAATAATTACATTCAGGAAATATGAATATATTAAGAATTATTATTTAGAAAACCCTTGTTTATTCACAGAAATAAACTTAAAAAAAATACTATAACTATATATATGTGAATATATATATATAATTATATATACTGTAATTTATTTTATATATGATAAGTTATATATATATATATAGAAAAATAATACTACTATATATAGTATTTCATAGTATGTAATCGTAGATACTACATGGTCGGAAAAAAACATATTCATCAGAATGTTTTTTAATTAATTAGTAATTAAGTAATACTAAAGACATATATAAATTATATATAAAGAGAGAGCAGAGAAGATGAGATGAGTTAGTATTATATTAACTATTAAATTTTTACTATAAAAATGTTATAGTTTTTAGTAGTTGGTATTATTTACGGGTTTTGCCATGGATTCAACTGTCAATCGGCAACAAAACAGTACCACCATTTTTTAATTAACATAATTTAGCAGCTAGGGGAAAACTCATCCAAACCTTTTCTTGTGTAAAACTTAGCAATCTTTCAAATGAGATCACAAGGACAAAAATAAACTCGTTCAAAGGATTAACTTTCGAATCATATATTTATAAATAGAAGACTTTTCCAAGAGTAATAACGAAAATTTTTGTTAATAATTAATTAAAAAAATTTAATAATTTAACACCCATCTCTTCAAAAATGTTAACAACCGGCTTTATAGCAATCGAAATCAAACGCCTCGCTAGGCGAAAAAATTTATTAACTATGTTTTTATCAAAAGAAACTACCAGTCATAAATAATACTTATGAATTTTTAATTTTCATACTCATTCTTGAGCAATTTGTGCCTAAAAAAAATAATAAAAATTGTTATGGGGACAAGAAAAAAGAATATGACAAATAATATAACTTTATAATTATATTTCTTAAGATTAACATGACCATAATACATCGTGATAACAACACTATTAACAATACTTAAGGAGATTACTAAATTCGTAAGTAAGATTTTTTAAGCGCTTGCGTATTGGCACATTTTCACGTATACTTGCTCTATGCACAAAAAAATTATTCATTTAATATATTATAAATTTTAAATTTTACATTAAAATTATTTTAATAATGTTTTTTATAATTTAATAATATATTATTATTATTAATTAATTAATTTCATTTATTATTATATATATTAATAAATCAATAAAATTAAATTAATAATAATTATATATTTATTATATTATATATATTATATTTATAATTAAATAATTATTAATTATTATTTAATATTTATAATTATTATTATTTTATAATTATTTTTATTGTATTATTATAATATAATTTAATTATTTATAGTTTTATTATAAATAATTAAATAATTATATATTAAAATTAAATATATATGTAAATTTTTTTTTTTGGGTCATGTTACGTGAATCTGCGTACTAATCAGGGCCTATCATCGTAATATAAAGGTCCTATATAATAATAATAATAATTAAAATTATTATTTATTAATATCTGATTGAAATCTGCGCACATAGGCTTAACTCGTAATAATAAAGCTGTTATAATAATACTAATAATAATAAATCAATCATATATAATATAATAATAATAATATTATTATTATATTTTATTATTATTATTATGTATTTTATTATTAATTATTATTCTTATTATTTTATATTATTATATAATTATATTTTTAATATATTATTTAATAATTATAATAATATAAATAATAAAGTAATAATATAATAATATATAAATATAATAAAATATAATAATATAATAATATATTAAATAATAAAGACAAAGGTATAGAAATGACATCATAAACAAATGTATTGTCTTATAGTCTAGATTATCGCCTGAAGATCAGATTCGTAAAGAATCCTAGAGCACAAATATTATTCTGTTAATTCGAAAAACTAAAAAAAAAAAAATGTCTGTTATAGGGTACTTCTATTTTACAAAGTTTTAAACATGTTAGGATCTGAATCCGTTTAAGGGGTTTTTTTTCACACGCAACCACTTGGCTCTCAGCGACGTGCGCGAGGTTGTTTCCCCCGAACTTTGTAACTGAGAACACTATATATTATTTAACTTTTAAATAAGTTAATTATAAGATTTTATATAAATTTTTTTACATATGTGGTGAAATAAAAAAATAGCTA
This sequence comes from Trachelipus rathkii, assembly GCA_015478945.1. Lineage (NCBI taxonomy): Eukaryota > Metazoa > Arthropoda > Malacostraca > Isopoda > Trachelipodidae > Trachelipus > Trachelipus rathkii. Next base: position 20,533 of record JABUQX010077095.1, read on the forward strand.
TCATTATTTCTATACCTATATATATATATATTATATAGAATATGCATCTTAATCAAATTCGGTAATATTTCTAAATTCTAAAGGAGTTCAACGAGGGTCTAAAATTTTTTATATGCAAAAAAAAAAAAAAAATTTTTCATACGCAACTGGTAAATATTTTTTGACTAGTAGGAGTAAGTTATTTACTTAAATTTATTATATATGGTATATATATTAAATTATAATGCTATTTGCTAACTTTAATAAAAAACCTTCCTATTAATTGAAATAAAATTTTAAAAATTAAATAAATTCTTTGCCAAAAATATGAATGAATGTTGAACAAAATTTTTGCATAGAACTTCTGTGAACCTATATATCGAGTATTTTATCCGCTCCCTAATTTTTTATTACACTCGGTTATAATATATATATATAATTCTTTCTTTCTTTTCTCTTTTTCATATTCTTTCTTCGTCCTGATTTTTGTTGTAATCTGCCTAATAGATCGAGTCTCCATGTTTTTGCGGTTCCCATTCGGAGCCGCCACTGGATTATATCACTATCCACTTCACTTATTGTCTTACACTATATATACTATATATATATATATATATATATTATATATATATATTATATATATCTTATATTATATGTCACATATCATATAACATAAGGGACTATAGGGAGGGTAAGGGTGGTAGTATCATGATTGATTCTATGTATTCCTATTTTAATTAGTCCTTTGTGCCTCAAATTGAATGTGGTTTTTGAATGTAATTATCCTTTCATTTGTGGAGCTTTTTCCAGAGATAAAACTATTTGTTAGACATGTTGTACTTATATAATGTATAATTAAAATTTCTTTCGGCTTACAAAAAGCGAGCCCACAAGAAAATAGAAATTCATGCCATACTCATATGTTATATTCAAGGTGAAAATGTAATTCTCGGTGAAGAGGACAAAGGAATGACACAAACTGTCTTGCTGTCGTCCATGCGCTGACTTCACAGTGCCTTGAGACATAGAAGGGGATCTCTAAAGGACAGTGGTTACTCAACCTAGGGTTCGAAATCGAACCCCAGGAGTTCGGTGAGGTCAGTCCTCCAGGGGTTCGCAGAGGGCAACGTGTATGTTTGAAGACATAAATTAGAATAAGCACTGGCAAATGGAGCAACAAAAGCGTCAGAGCTGCAGCTTAATTACGGCACAGAAACATTATATATAACTATATATATATAAATATAATATATATATATATATTATATATATTATATATTATTAATATTATTATATTATATAATATATAGTGTTGTATATATGGTATATATTATATATATATATAAATGGTATATATTATATATATATATATTATATATAGGAATTAAAGAGAAAAATGCTACATCAGTAATTTATACGCCTTCATTATGGGCCACGTTGGACATTTTACCGGCAAAAATGTTGCCATGTATACTTCTGAAAAATATGGCTTAGAACAATCAAATTTTTTATTAAATTCTTTTTAAGTTGTTCTTTTGATGGATATTGATTTTTTTCTTCGTTAATTGTTAAAGTGAAAATTATAAATTGATCTTTGCTAAATAAACTTCTTCAGAAGTTATCTGCATCAAGACAGTAATTGGAAAAAATAACAGTTTTGACTCCTTCCTATCTTGGGAATTGGAACGATCAACGAAGTTGAAAATACTCATGTACATCATTGGCTACAGCTAATCACGCGACAAAGCTCTCAGTTATCAACTTGGCGTGTATTGTATGTGACGTGACGTGATTGTGTCATTTTTATTTCTTTCCAAATATTTCAATGTCTTCATGTTAACTATGTCGAAAAAAAATTAGAAAGTGGTCAGATCAATACGTACAATATGGATTCACGTGTATAACGGAACGAGATGGGAGTCAGCATCCTCAATGCATGCATTTGCAATGCCAAGTTGAGCAATTCTAGTTTAACACCGGCAAAATTAAAGGAACACTTTCTACAGCTGCATGGAGATGGGAAATACAAGAACACAACGCTCACTGAATTTAAGGCGAAGAGGGCTAGATTCAATGAAAATGCTACTCTTCCTGTTCTCGGCTTTGTACCCATTGACCAACCCATCCTCATAGCATCGTACGAAGTTGCATACCTGATCGCAAAGCAGGGCAAACCACACACCATTGGTGAAACACTCGTAAAACCAGCTGCGTTGAAGATGGCGAATATTATGCTGGGAAAAGCTGCTGAAAATAAGTTATCCCAAATTCCTCTTTCAGATTACACCATCAGCAGAAGAAGAGATGACCTGAGCGTTGATATCTTGACTCAAGTAGTTGTAGATTTGATTTCAAGCCCACTAAAATTCAGCCTCCAACTCGATGAGACCACCGACGTTTCCAATCTAAGCCAGCTTGTTGTATTCGTTCGCTATTTGAAAGATGACGTGATAATGGAAGATTTTTTATTTTGTAAGCCTCTTACAGCAACAAGTAAGGCAGCCGACGTGAAGAAGCTTGTGTATGACTTCTTCAGAGACAACGATCTTTCTTGGAATATGGTTTCAGCAGTTGTTTGGACGGAGCTCCTGCCATGCTGGGACGAAACTCTGGTTTTGGTGCGTTGGTGAAAGGCGATGCACCACATATCATTGTTACGCAGTGTTCTTCATAGGCATACGTTGGCAACAAAAACCTTGCCTTCCAAACTATCAGAAGTATTAAAAATTGTAGTGGAATGTGCGAACTATGTGAGAAATAGCGCTTTGAAACACCGGATATTCAAAGAGCTGTGTAATGAAATAGGATCTGAGTTCGAGGTACTTTTGTACCATTTTAACGTTCGGTGGTTATCTCGGGAAAGGTGTTGAATCGTGTTTTTGCTATGCGTGTGGAATTAGCCCTGTTTTTACGAGAGCGCCAACATTGTCATGCAGATTGCTTTGAAAATTCTGAGTTCATTTTCATTTTGGCGTACATGGCCGATATTTTCAATGCCCTCAATCAACAGATGCAAGGCGGTGAAGTCAACATCATCGAAGCGGAAGAAAACCTGAAGGTTTTTCGAATAAAACTACCTTTATGGAAACGACTAATAGAGAATAATAACTTTGCAAACTTTCCCCTGCTGGAAGACTGTGTAACTAAGATCGAGGATGTGTCTGGAATTGGAGATATTTCTGTACCCGGGGAACTGAAGCAAGCAATTGCTATGCACTTAGATGAGCTCGCAAAGTCTCTCGATGGAGACTTCCCTACCAGAGAGCCATATCCAGCATGGGTGAGACAGCCATTCACGTTTAGTGTTGAGACGGCAGATGTCAAGGATGAATACCTCGAGGAAATCATTGAACTTCAACAAAGCCAGGTTCAACAGCAACTCTTCAGAACAACAACGCACTCAACGTTTTGGTGTCAACAAATCGGTGCGTACCCTCTCATTGCTAAGAAAGCTCTTGAGATACTCATACCGTTTGTTACAACGTATCTTTGCGAGCAATCATTTTCGAGAATGGTAGATATAAAAAGAAAAGGAACAGGCTTTGTTGCGAAAATGAAATGAGAGTGACACTTGCCAAGGTGAAGCCCCGCATTTCTAAACTCGTCATGGAAAGGAAAAAGCAAAAGACAAATTGAAGGTAAGTAAATATTTATTGAATTCATTGTGTACAACTGTAGCATGGTTCATTATATATATATATATATATATATATATACTATATGAAGTTAATTCCCTGCTAAAAATGTAATAACCATATGCACTTTCTTGCCCTATTTACTATATACATATTATATATGTTAATATATATATATATGTATATATATATAATAATATATAATAATAATATTAATAATATATATGTAATATATATAATAATAACATATATGTATGTAATAATAATAATATATATATGTATAACAATAATAACTCTTTCCCAATATTATATAATAATAATAACATATATATAATAACAATAATAACAATATGTATATACTGTATATATATAATATATAATAATAATAACAATATATAACAATAGTAATAATATATGTAATAATAATAATAATATAACAATAACAATATATGTGCTCTAATTATATAACCTTGCTCTTCTATATATCAATTTGAGGATTAATTTGAAAATGCCCCGTCTACGATCGATATATATTTAAAGAAAAAAAGTCCTCTAGAGCAGTGGTTCTCTACGCGGGTCCAAACCCTGCAAGTTTCATAAAACGCATTCACCCGTAAGAAGCCGTAATTGGAAGAGCAAAATGTGACGTTTTCAAATTATATGTATATAAATATCTCTATATTTGCTCATATATAAAGATCAATATATTTTCCATTAATATATATATATATATATATATATATATATATATATATGCTGCTGCTGCTATATATATATATATATACAGGATACCAATTTTTGAATATTGTCCCAAACTAAGGGAACCCGACGATCTTTGTTGTTAGAATCATATATTTGGCGTAAACCGACCGTGAAATCTAAATTTTTAACAGTCTTTAATACTGAAATTGAGATTTTGTTTAAATTAAGAAACTCTTTACTGCATAATATTGTAATCATTAATTTATCTATAGGATTTATTTTTCTTTAACTATTATTTTAATTATTATTGATGTTATATAATATTTTTATTTTAAACTTTTATCATTATATTGTAAGCCTTAAAAATGGGAAGAAGAGGAATTCGTGTTTGACCCCTTGTCAGCTAATAAATTATTTAAAATGTTTTAAATTTTTTTTTGGTATTACTTGCTTTATTATATATATATATATATATATATATATATACTTATATATATACAACTATAATATATACATATATATATATATATATATATATATATAATATAACTCTTTACATATATATGTATGTATATGTATATTTATATATATATATATATATATCTTCTTCCTATATATATATATATATATATATATATATTATTATATATATATATATATATATATATATATATATATATATATATATATATATATATATATATAGAAAACGTTAGATAAAGAAAAATGTTTTAGAGGGGAAGAGCCTCCTATTAAAATTGTTTATTAATATATATATATATATGTATATAATATATATATATATAATAACCAACAATATAACTATATTAACATATATATAACTATATATATATATATATATATATTTGATATTAATAGGTTATTCAATATATATATATATATATATATATACACTATATGATTCTAGCTCATAACATATATATATATATATAACCTTACATGCATTCTAAACATGCTACTTCTTTGCTGCTGCTATATTTCATCTCCATTCTTTCTGTCATTACAGAACGTAAATATGTATGAGTCTAGAACCCATCCATGGAATTGACTATTAACCCAGTATATTTGCCGCGCTTCCTTGTGGGCCGTAGTGGGTCCTCACATTCAAATATATATATTAATATATATATATATATATATATATATATATATATATATATATATACTGCTGCATATAACATATATATGCTAACAATATCTAGTACTCTTCTTCAATATATATATATATAGATATGTAAATATAAAAAAAAAGAGTTATAGATTATAGATATATACAGTAATAACTTACTCTCTTTATATATATATATAATATATATAAAGAAATGATTGTAATCTACAAGAGTTGAAAGCGAAAGCTTAGTAATTTCAGTCCTAAGAAAAGAACAAGTCTTAAAGAATAAAAAGAGGGAGCTGAGAATATTGAGGTAGTTTGCATAGTTAACTAAATAGTTTGATTTTGGAATTTTAATAAAATTAAAACATCGAAACAAAAATAAATTGTATTTTTATTATAATTAAATCAAATGGCGAAGTTACAAAATTTTAAATCAAATTCTTCTCCTTTAATAAGACATTTTAATAATTAATTAACTTGGAGGACATTAAAAATTTTGATTTACTTCTTTTATCAATTTTAAGTAAGAAAATATAATTTGAATTAAGCGAAAAAAAATCGACAATGTTGTATAATAATAATTCTAGTAAGAAAAGCATAAACTTATCGCGAAAATTGAACAATGTGATGATGGATTTCTTCGCATGGGTGATTGGAGCAGAAAACCTCTTTTTCGCTCTTTTTCTCTTCACTTACACTATAAGAAATTTAATGGCGCACTTTGTTTATAATGAAGATTTCTTCGTTTTTAGTGCCGTTTATTGTTAGTAATTGTGTATTATTTGAAGGGTCCATAAGCTTCGGTAAAAGTAAATAGGTGCCTTCGTGCAGCCTATGGCAGTCCGTGGGTAATATACAATCTTCTACTTCTCGAGAATACTCCATCAATAAGCCTCGATCTTCTGGTTGCCTCCTGAATGATGATTCTTGTGTAGGTCCTGTTTAAGGTCGTTTCTGGAACTGAGAAGAGAGATATATATTATATATATATTATTATATTATATTATATATTATATTATATATATATTATATTATATATAATATATTATATATATAATTATATATACTATATATATAATATATATAATATAATTATTATATATATTTTATATATATTATATTATATATATTATAATCATATTTATATATTATTTATAATATTATATATATATATATTTATATTATATATATATATAGTATATATATATATTATATTATATATATATATTATATATATATAGTATATAATATATTATATCACCAGTAATATCAAACTATAACAGGTTTCTTTTTGCAATATCTAAAAAATATTAAATCAGATTATAGGACATGGTGTCTAAAATTAACGGCACGGTTCAAAATATTGTCAAAAGATTTGAAGTCTCATTCCCAGAATGCGGTCTGTTTTGATGTCCACTCGTCTTTCGTCTGAAGGGCATTTTTTTTAGGGTGGGTGGGATTTAGTTTTCGTCTCTGCTTGAAGGGGTGGAGTTATATCCTTTAGTCGGTAAAGTCCGCTTTTCAATAATAATAATATAATAATAAAAACAATTGCTGAAATAAAGCAGAATTCCCATTGATTTGGAGTGTTTCAAAATGATGTAACGTGTGACAGATGTACTTATGTATGTTTTTTTTTATAATGCAAATTTTGAATTATTATTTTTAATTATTTAAGTTTCCCAAAATAGCGAGCAAAAACGGTTGAAAAAATTAATTAGTAGATTAGTATATATATATATATATTATGATTATATAGTTATATTTATATATTATATATATATTATATATTATATTATATATATATATAATATTATATATATAATATATATATATATATATTATATAGCCTATTAATATTAATATTATATATATTTATATATATTATATATATATTATATATATATATATATATTATATATATTAATATATATATTATTATTATTTATAATTATATATATTATATATAATATATATATTTTATATATGCCTATGATTATATATTTTTATATATATAGTTATTATATATATATATAATATATATTATATATTATATATATATATTTTATTATATATATATCTATATATAATATATGGCCTATATATAGTATATTTATGATATATATTTATATAGTATATTATATAATTATAATATATATATATATATATATTATATATATAATATATATATATATATATATATATATATATATATATATATATATATTATTATACATATATATATAAAATATTATATATATATACTATATCATATTATATATGATATATATATATATATAATATATATATATATATATTATTATTATATATATATATATATATGATATATATTATAGTATTAAAATATATTATGTAGAGGATGTTGTGGCATATTTCTTCTTGTTCCTCCACTGCACAGTAGTTGACCGTTGTTTATTTTGGTAGTCCTCCGCAACGACTTACTTTTTACATTGGAGAACCTAAATATGTTAAGTTAAATTTATAGACGCAGTTAGTACATGATTTTGGATTACTTTTTTGAAAAATTTAACATCTGAAGGCATGAGTCTTTGGAATTAAATTGTGAAATAATCTTTCTGCATCACTGTATGTCTTCTGGCGCAGTGAATTGTTTATTTGAGGTAGTGGATCCTGTGTGGACTATACAATGATTGAGTCTTTCGCGCGTTATTGCCTAGATAGAAGGGAATGCCGTCTATATCTGCCGGTTAAGTCCAGTGGAATAGAGTTATACACTTCGCGTTCTCAACAAAGCGATGGTACCTAGTGGTTCATATACTGGTTCGGGCGTGGAGAATGTATGGCTATATTACTCTTTTGGGCTCAGCTGCGTCTTGCTCGGACATCAAAATGAATACACCCCCTCCTTGAATAGGGATCTGCCCGTGAGATGTGGTGTTAACTGTATTAAAAAAAAAAAACCTCTTAGTTTGCTTTCACTGTGGAAGTCGACTCTTCACCACCCTAAAAGCTATGTATTACGCTTAGTGCCTCGAGACTGAACGAACCAGCAATATAATATCGTATTACCCCTTTTAATTTATTTTTATATTAGTAATGGATTATTAAAATACTTTATTATAATGGTTATATGTTCTTTAAGAGATCACATTTTATTAGTATACAAAAAAGGTCATTGCCATCGACAAAATATACTATATATCAAGGTTTCGCTGTACTAGAGGTCTGGGGAAGAACCTCCATGAACCTAATTTTATTTTAAAAAGCCTGCGAACATAAAGAAAATTCGCCAAAAAAAAAAGTATTTTACAAGACGTCTAATAAACAAAGCTATGAACAATATAAATACTAATTTTTATAAAGAAAGCATTATAAACAATCATCATATCATAAAAACATTATATAATAACATATTATCATAAGAAACAAAAAACTAGATAATAAAAGTTAAAACAAATGTATTCTATGTTCCAAAATAAAATCGTTTTTTCATTTCTTGTTTTCCATAATATTTCGACTTATTTGAATATTTTTAAACACTTTTATTTAGATATATAATTCTTTTGGCAATATACTATATACACATCGCGCCCAAAAGGTGGAGCGCATTAAACACTAAATTCACTTAATTAATTACTAAAATGCACTGTACGCACTGGGTTACGTCTAGATACTAAAGGTTGTTTCTGTTGTTAAGCAGATGAAGAGGTCGTCAGTGAGGAACAATTTGTAAAGACGAATCAACTACCGAGTGAGGAATCATCTGTGAAAGCGAATCAACAGCCTATTATGGAACCATCTGGGAAGTCGGAGGAAGTATAGCAGGCTTCAGACGACTAATCAAAACGACATCTGTACAGCCATGAGGAAGTTGAATCTTGTAGTATCGATACATCCTTTAAAGAACCTTGTAGGAGCTAGAATAAGGTGCTTCAGGACTTTTCTGGATGAGGAAAGCATGAGAATAGGTTTGAAGTTCGGCATTAATGTATGATGACGCACTGGGAGGATGAAGGGGTGGTAGTCGATTAAATCTCAGTTGTTTCATGGTGAGTGCCATAATTTTTCCCGATAAGTCGCTTGCATAGAATTCTATTTTTAGGTGCTGTGGAAAAGTTCTTAAGTGGGACAAATGAGTGTTGTTTATGCCGGTTTTCGGCTTTGATATTGGAGAGAGGTGCTTCGGGAGTGTATAATGAAATTCAACGAAGATTTAGCATTGATTCATTACTGGAGTATTGAGAGAGTTAGAGTATGAGATGAGTGTATGAGAGATGAGATGAGAGAGAGAGTAGAGAGAGAGAGGAGAGAGAGGAGATGAGAGTAGAGAGAGAGAGAGAGAGAGATTCGATGAGATGAGGAGAGAGAGAGAGAGAGAGAGAGAGAGGAGAGAGAGATGAGAGAGACGAGAAAACCAGTTTTGTTTTCCTACGCTCATGATATGTATTCTCTCAGAAGATCCGATTGAAATCTTTCGAATTGTTGTAACTCATTTTCTGAAGGGTGGCTAATGCGTTTGGTCATTCGGAGTCTTTTGTGTCTGACTTTGATAGTTCGGGTGAATAAATTCTCCTTTCAAAGCTATGGTCCCCTTCCTTCTGTAGATTACAGTTAATGATGAGATAATGCCATAATTTCTTTGATATCATTTGCATTTGAAGGCGTCAAGTGCGGTACAGATTTTTGAATGGCCGTATTTTACTTCAGTAAGGAAGTTGCTTCGAGTCGCAGCTCAGTGTCTTGTCTATATGCAAATGAAGAAGTTATTTCTCAATGATTGAAACTTGAAGTTTATGGTGTAAATGAGATTGGTAGGTAAGTGTCCCACGCTAGGGTTTTAATTTTCTTGTCGGTGTGGACAGTGGGGTGCAATTTTCTTCCTCGCCTGGGATTTTTAAGGTATTTGATTATTATATAATATATTATTACTCTCTTATTATGTCATAATTATTTTAAATATTTAGACCTGTGATTCTTTTTTAGTATATTATACATTTATTATATATATTATATATATTATATGTATATATATATATAATATTATATATTATATATATATATATATATATGTATATATAATATATATAGGTTTTGGAAAAAACTCATGGTTTTTAAATGAAAAACATACAAAAAACCATTGTTTTTTTTTCAAAAAAATAGTTGTTTAGTTGTTTTTTGGTTTTTATGGTTTAAATTTGACCTTTTATGGAATTGGTGTGGGATTCTTTTTTGGTTCGCCATTAGATTTAAAGGCAAAATCACTCTCGGAAACTGTGATCATCATGTGTACACGTATTTTTATAAATTCCTTAATAAATTTTCATTAGATTCTTAAATTCAAATTTTTCTTGATAACTGTAAACCTTAATAAATTATTATTGTGTTTTTCAGTTTTTACATAAACTTCTTAATATTTAACAAAAATTTGGTATATTATAATATATTAACTCTATCTGAAAAAAAAGGTTTTACTTTATTATTTTTATTAAAAAAAAAAATTATTATATTTGCATGCACCCAAAATATAATTAATGGCCAATTGGCGATATGAGACAATGTCCCTTTATATTTGAACTCTCTTTAAAAGATGACAGATGATAATGCCGCACAATAAAAATCCTCTGCGGCTATATGCAATTTCTCTACAGTAATCCTGCTACACTCCAGGCATGTAATGTTTTATTATTAAACGTTTTGAAATTATGTGGCATCATGGGTAGTAGAAATTGAATCCTCATAAGGAGCTCAATAATCAAGTAATCATGTTTTAAACAGGTTGCTATAATTTATTATAGTATATTAATATTTATATATATATTATATATATATATATTATATTTTATATATATTATATTATTTATATATATATTATTTTATATTATATATATGATATTATATATTATTTGATATATTATATAATTAATGTATCATAGTATAAGTATATATATTATTATATAGTAATTATTATATATTTATTATATATATTATATAGTATATATATATATATATATTAATATATATTATATAGTTAATATATAATTATTAGTATATATTTAGTTAGTATTATATATAAGTATATTATATATATATATATATATATATATATATATATAATTTAGTATATTATGATATTATATATATTTATATATATATATTATATTATATATATATGATGTATATATTATCTTTATTATATTTATTATATATATATTGTATATATAATATATTATTATTATTATTATTATTCTATATTCTCATCGAAGTAATATGTTTAATTCACAGATAAAATTTTTTAATTTGTTCTTCAGCACTCTTCGTGTTTTGATATATATTGTAAGAAAACAATCTAATCATTTGCGAAAGAAAGATCATAATATTAATATGTTTTTTAGTCATTTTTAGTGCATTGGTTTTTTTTAAATGGTTATAGACCGATTGGTTTTTTTTTATGTGGTTTTAAACAGTGGTTTAAGACTCTAATGGTTTTAATAACCAAAATGGTTTTAGAACCATTCTCACTCGCTATTGACAGTATATATAATATATAATATATGTATATATATATAATATTATTATATATATAGTTTATATAGTATTTTTATATATAATATATATATATATATAATATTTATATATTATATATTAATTATTATATTATATTATATTTATATATAAGTAGGTTAATGTGTTGCTAACCTGTTGCAGCACCGTGGGTCATATAATTTGCCCGGTGATGTTTTACCTTTTTCTTCTGTGACTTTCTGAGGGTTGTTTTACTGCCTCTTGACCTTTTTTGAGCGCTTACCCTTGGGCTTGGATTCCTTTTTTGGGCCAATATTTTTTTACCGTGACCTGATATCCTTTTGGGCCTGTTACCTTTTTTGGCCTTTACCTTTTTTTCTGATCGCAATCCCTTTTTTGATCTTCCTATGGGTCATTTTTTGGCCACAGTCGGTATTTTGTTGATGACCTAATTTTTTTGAAACCCTTAATTTGTTTGAGAACCGGCCTGATTATTTTGTTTTGAATAACCCCAATTTTTGATGAATTCCCTATTTTTTGAGAACCCAAGATTGTTTTAGGCTCAACTCTTTTTATATTTTTCGCTACACGCCTAATTTTTAGCCACCTTTCGAAGAAGGGTTTGGCGCTTCAAAGCGGTTGCGGTCAGCAATCTGTTGTATTCGTATTTGCCCCCCTCCTATTTTACGACCTCCCCAATTTTTTCTGACCTGTGGGGCCATTTATTTTCCCTACGGTTTTTTTGGTCTAACCTTTTAGGTGCTCTTATCCTTTTTTTGATTGTGTCGTACTTTTGTTTGAGCCATTGATTATTTTCTGCCAACCCTGTTTGATCTTACCTGTGGTCATTTTTTGACCCACGGTAATGTTTTGGCTACCCTTTGGTCTTCCATGGGTTATTTTTGGCCGGTAATTTTTGGCTACCCTTGGTCTTCTTATGGGTCATTTTTTCGCCCCACGTGGTATTTTCTGACCTAATCCCTTTGGTGCCTTTCCATTGGGTCAGATTTTTTTTGGCCTCTCGGTAAATTTTTCGTATCCTACCCTTTGTGTATTCCAGTGGTCTAATTTGGCCCATCGTTAATTTTGTATTCTTTCCTTTATGGGGCTTATGCCCTTATTTTTTTGGTTGCTTACTTGTGTTTTGACGCATGTATGTCGGCTTTTATCCTTTGCCCATATAGTTCTCGTGGGTCCAATTTGATCTCTCATCTGGTAATTTTTTTATCCTTCCTTTAGGGACTTGCTTAGCTCTATTTTTGATGTCTTTACTCTTGTTTTGTTTACCAGGTATTTAGCCTTTGATGCTCTGCCCTCTGATACCTTGGTTTCAATTTTGACCTTCACTGCTTTAACTTGTATGGCTTTGATGGTGTCCTCAATCACTCTGTATAGAAGTACCTTATTTTGTTATTTTTGTTTCTTATTAGTTTGTTCTATTGAAGTATTAGATGAGTTGCTCAGGTGAGTGCGCATGGTGTTGTAGTCCAATGTGAGTGCCAATTGAGTGCCAAATGAGTGCCAAGTGAGTGCCAAATGAGTGCAAGTGAGTTGCCGTACATGAGTGCCAAGTGAGGTTCACATTTATGTTGCTTAACGTGAGTGCCGACCTGTTTCACGCCTTTTCTAGCCTCTCCTGTGAGCCCCGAATGGCTCCTAAGATATGGGTTGTCTACCCCTAGTAAATTTAAGGTGAGGATTCATGGTGTAATATTACAACTGCTAGATATGCTTCCTCTGAATTCGAGTTATTGATTTTTATTAACCTTATAGCATATACAGGAGATAATATATCTAAATGAGTTTCTACCGTTGAGACATGGATCGCAAACGTTTCCTGAGTTCCGAGCCGCGTCGTTCCGCAGTGTTCAAGCCCATCCCTTTTGAAACCGGCGTCGCGTGCGCCCGCATGGCGGCGAGTATTTTTCCGCGTTCTTTTCGCCCTGTGCCGCGTTGCGCCCTTTTGCAGGTTCGCAAATATTTCCTGCGTATATTCCGTTGCGCCTGCGTGCCGTTGCCTCGCAGTTTACTCAAGAAAGTTTCGTCCTGCGGGTGAACTGAATTTATGATGATGATTATTAATGTATTAACTAGTCAAAGAATTTCTGTTTCAATATGACTATGAGCTTTTCATTTTTTTTTTTTATTTTCATACTTAAACATTTTTATAAAATTATCATTCGCGTATACATAAAACATTTATTCTCCATTATTTATTTTAATTCTACATTATATTTTTTATTAACATTATTTTACTTAATTATTTTTAAATTTATAAATTTTAAAAATTGTATGTTATTATTGAGATAGTAAGAGAAGAGAAGTGTCTGATTGTATATTCTGATGCTTCATTTGGTTATCTACAGTTGTACGAATTTTAATAAAAACATTTAACATTGACATATTTCCTTTAAAGCAGTAAATGCAGTAGAATATCAATTAGAGGTTGGTTATTATGCTCTTTTTTTTTTAACACCTAGGGGTGGAGTTAGTAATTTATGCTTTTGTTTTTTACTGCTTTTACTGCTTTATATTTTCTGCTTTTACTTTTGCTTTATTTACTTCTGTTTTTACTGCTTTAAGCTTGTCTGCTTTAGTACTGTTAACTATGTTGTTTTACTTGCTTTATACTCTGCTTTACTGTTTATATTCTCTTGTCTTTTAACTGTTTTAAAACCTGCTGCTTTTACTGCTTTAACTCATATATTTTATTATTTACATTATGTTTTCTTTATATTTTTATTTTGTTTTATACTTTTTATTTATTATTTTCTATTTTTTATTTTGTTTTTAATACTTTTTATTTTTTAATTTTGTATTTGTAAGAATAAAAAAAATTCAGAGTGTCTGATATATAAACATTTTATTTTGATAAAATTGTACGAAATTTTATTTTTATAAAACATTTACTTTACATTCTATAAGCAAGTAAAAAGCTTAGTAAAACAATGGAGGTGTGTTTATTACTCTAACACTCTTAGGGATTAGTATGCCTTTGTTTTACTGCTTTACAGTCTTTATATTCGTTTCGCTTTAAGCTGCTTTATTATCTCTTTTTGTTTACTGCTTTATTCTTCTGCTTTACTGCTTTAACTTTCTGCTTACTGCTTTAACTTACTGCTTTACTGCTTTATATCATATTTTATATATTTACATTATGTTTTTATTTTATTTTTAATACTTTTTTATTTTGATTTTATTTATTATTATTTTTATTTATTTTTTTATTTATTATTTTATTTTTTTTATTATCTTTATTTTTATTTTTATTTTTAACGTTTTGTTTATTATTATGTTTTTATTTTTTTTTGTTTTTAATACTTTTTGTATTTTATTTATTATGTTATTTTTATTTTATTTTATTTATTTTTATTTTGTATTTTTTATTTTTATACGTAGTGTAATCATTTAGTTTTTTTATTTTATTTTGTTTTTATATACTTTTTATTTTATTTTTATATTATTTTTATTTATTTTTATATTAATTTTAATTATTTTTAACATCTGTATTTTATTTTTATTTTTTTTATATTTCGTAGTGTGTATTTACTTCATGTTGCTATTGTTATTGTATTATTTAGTATACACTCATCTACTAACACATCATCACATCTAGCACATCACTATTCACTATCACACACACACACATTTCATAGTGTACTATCTTATACACACATTGTCACTATGACAGTTATACTACGACATCAGTATGTACTTTATTACATTCACTGTTCACTATTGACACTTACATTTTTCCCAGTAGAACATCGTTACATTACTGACTTTATCAGCTCTACTTACACAGATTTTAGTTTTACCATTTTCATTGGCAATGATTTTAAACTTACAACTTTATAGCAATGTTTTTGTTTGTTACAGGGCCTGAGTAATCACGACTTAAAGTCTCAGAAGACGGGACCAGAAGTTTACTTACACTCACCGGATTTATTCTTACACTTCAACACAACAGTATTTGATCTTTTACGTCACACACATAAGATTTATCTTTACAATCTTATCACAGTAGTTTATTCTTTACTACTCAAATCAGTATTTTACTTACACTTTTCACGTGCAGTATTTTAACTTACATCTCACTTAACAGATTTATTAACTACTCACTGCTCTGCAGATTTTACTTATCGATTCTCACACATCAGTATTTACTGACACACAGCTCACGTACACATAATTAACTGTTATTCGTACTTAAAACATTTTTTTCATGGTTTTAATTTTAAACACATACAGATTAATAATTTCATGTCAAATGATAATCTAAATGATATTTTGGATGGGGTGTGTGGCTTTAAATATTGTCTTATATATATAATCCAAAAAAAAAAATAGTATTCCCAAATTATCCTTTTTTTGGGGAAAAAAATATTTCAGTTGAATTAGTATTATTTATTGATTAACTGTTGTAATACTGTTGTTGTTTTATTATGTTAATTTGTTATTTATAACTATCTAAGTTTTTAAAATATACTTTGTACTTAATTATTGTATGAGATTGTTGTTTATTTTAAATAAGACGGCTATTAATATGTTTTTAGCGTAGCCTGTTAAAGGCAATAAATCAGTTAAGATTCATACAAGGTTTAGCCTCTAGCAACCCTCTACACTCATAGCTACGCCATGTTTTTGTTTATTTGACTACCAGCTTTAATTCACATTTTACTCATTGTATGAAGTATTGATAATAAGATATATCAAATATTTTAAGTTCTTTCTTTCGTGTTATTACTTAGTCATGTACTTTTTTATTAAAATTTCTTTTCTATAAGTTTCTGTTATGTAAAGTATTACCAATTTAGTTTCACTTACTTATTTATATCTTTATTGGCGCCTACGATGTTTAAACGTAAAAATTTTATTTAAAGTGTTTTTTAAATATATGTCGATTTTCTCTTTAGTTTTATTTATTTATTTATTTATCTATGTAATCAGTTTGACAATGGTCCATTCAACGATTGAAAACAATCTGAACGTCCGTCAACTCCGTTACATGATTACTGGTGAACTGATCGCTGAATTCTTCTCTTGTTAATAATATTGTGTGTGAAATATAACTTACTGAAAGGGTCTTAGATTTTCGGTAGATTATTTCTTTTTGTAGCCGTGCCGGTTGCGAGTTTAGGCGCCTAATTGTCCGGTCAAAATGATATTTTCATGAACTGGAACTTCTTTTTTTCTGTAAATGTGGTGCAAATATGCGTACGTTAGGGGCTTAAATTGTGTAGGTATGAAGATTTTAGGTTATATAAAGCTTTTGTGTATTCCAGGTCTGATTTTAAGCCTTTGACTTAGTTTTTCATAAGTGTAAATTTCCAGTAGTTATGACATAGTATGTATTCGAGATATTTCCATATGTTATATTTATTTTATAATTATTATTTATGTATATACTGAAACATGCTGGATTACGGTATAGGATCCTTTAAAGAAGTATAGACTTGGAATAGTTTACTGCTTTTCTTGTGAGTGGACGGCATGTAATCCTTTATGCTCTAGTATTTGACTCAGTAAGCTCAAATTCTTCGGTTACATAGTCTGAATTTCTTTTCTTCTTCTTTAGGTAGAAAAACATTGTTTTTTTCACTACTCCTTGAATCTTCTTGGGTTGTCGTTTATTTACCTCTTATCTATATGTATGCTCTCATCAGTACTTTTTTGGGAGGGTAGAATCCTGATTAAAGTATTCTTCAACATTTTCTAATATAGTTTTATAATCATCAATTTCTAAGTATTCTTCAGTACTTTCTAATGTTTCTTCATCGTATTCTAAAAATTTTGTATTATTATTTTTTTTCATATAAGTATATATATATATATAGGCTAAAAATTAAATATATACAAGAGTGTTAAAGACGTTTATATACCGATTTTATATATACAAAGTTTACATTAAATATCTTACAGAGATATTATTATATATAACACTTCCATACATGTTTACACAATCATGTTTATGATTAATTTTATATTAAAATTCTCTAAATCTTTGCAAATATGCCAATCATTATATCATTATCGATGATATAGTTTCGTTTGTCTCATTAATACACTCTGTTACCATACGTAAGAACAGTTCCCACTCAGATATCAGTAGTATATTTACATCGGGGTTACGGTTGCAATAAATACTTTCCTGCCATTTGTTTTTTCTAAGTATGATAAATGAATTTCTGTACGCTCTATAGAACTTAGGAAGCGGTCGATGCTGTGGCGTAGGATCATCGATCAGAGTTTTCTTAATGCGTAGTATTCTTGGTATAACAAGTAATGAATTACGTTTACGTAATTAGATAACACATATGTCTTCTCTTCAGCTGCAATAACATTCGCTTACGTACCTCTAACATATATTTCATCTGCGCTAGGCCTGAAATGTAGAATCCAAATGATGTAGGTTCAAATACTCCTGTTTCATTATTTCTCTCCCATAATCTAACTTCCAAACTGATTATGTTTTGACGTTTTATAAAATGATAGAGTAAGTTGCTTTTCGCTGGTTTCTTCGCACAGGATAATAACTGTTTCGGCAAGTTTAAAGCTGAGCTTGGTTTTAAAGTATTCTGTAAGCCCCTCTTCAGTGTGGTTACATATACAAAGTAATTCACCGCTGGACTCACGAAAATACGGCTTGGTAATTAATAACAGGGTGTTGGGTGCACATTTGAAAAATTCAAAAAATCCATCGGTTTTTCTTTTATATAAGAATGAAACGCCGCAGCCAGGGATCTTGATTTTCCACTGGATAATGTCTTGTATTGGGGTATACATGTTAAGGGTGAATCATGATATACCTTAGTGAAAATAGAACACTTTTTAACAAACCAGAGAACTTGTGCACCGCTTTACAGCCAAAACGACTATGATTTTAAAATGAGCTTGGATCTAAAACACGCATCTCCAATATAATTTCATCCAATCACAGATAAGGTTCAGGATATTAAAAAACATGTTTTTCATATCCTAAGCCTTACCTGTAATTCTCGACCAATCACATAGGAGGTCATATAGAGATAAGGATTACTCCGTCCACTCACAAGAAAGGTAAACATTTCCTTCTTTCCTGCTTTAAAGGATCTTACCGTTCCAGCATGTTTCAGTTTCAAATATATTTATAAATAATAATAACATGGATTTCTTCGATTCTTGTTATCTGGAATACCTTTTGACGCTGTAATTAGGCTTTAAATCATGCCTGGGATACAAAAAGGTTTATCCTAAATTTATACCTAAATTTAGCCTACACTAGTTAATTGCACACATTTTAAACAGAAAAGGTCAGTTTTGAATATATATTTTGACCGGGAATTAGGGCTATCATCCCGGGGTACAAAAAGGATTATCCTAATTTAGGCCTAAAGTAGTTATTTCACACATTTACAGGAGAGATGCAGGTCAGTTTCGTATCTGTAAAGAGTGGGGGGTTGTTGTGTTTTCTCGTGATGATGTCAATGTACATAGATAATAATAATAATAATCAATAAAGAAAAATCCGAATTATTTAAAAAATACTTTGAAATATTTTTAGTTAACATCGTGCGAATAATGTAAATGTAAGTGAATAATTTGTTATTTTTAATAAGAGCTTAGCAAGATTTTATAAAATAACATGATATTTTAACGAGGAAGAACTTATTTTGTTATTATTTATACTTATTACATGGGTAAAGATGAGTAACAGCTGTAATCAATAGAACAAACATGGCGTTAGCTATGGTGTAGAGGGGTGCTATGGGCTGGCTAGGGGCTAACCTTGTTGATTTTATGATTTATTTGCTTTACAGGTACGTAAAATATAATGTTTTCATAAATTTCATAAAATTTTAGTAAAAGTTATTTTAAACTTGAAATAGTTTTAAAAATTTTATATATAAAAAAGTATAAACAGTTAATAATAAATTCTTTGTTCATAGATAATGATTGATTTATTATTTAGAAGTTTTAAGAACTTTGAAATAATTTTAGTTATATTTGAATGATTAATATAAATGTATGTGTTAATTAAAACATAAAATGTTTTAAATAAAATTAAAACGTTTATAATGTGTAAATCTGTGTGTGTAAGTAATCTGTGTGTGAGTGTAAGTAAATCTGCGTGAGTGTAAGTAATTTCTGTTGTGTGAGTGTATGAGTAATATCTGGTCGTGAGGTGGTAAGTAAATCTGTGTGTGAGTGTAAGTAAAATCTGTGTGAGTGTAAGTAAGTCTGTGGGTGTGTGTGTAAGTAAATCTGTGTGTAGGTAAGTAAATGCTGTGTGAGTGTAAGTAAATCTGTGTGTGTGTGTGTGTGTTGAAGTGGTGAAAGTAAATCTGTGTGAGTGTAAGTAAAATTCTGCCTGTTGGTAAGTAAATCTTGTGTGTGAGTTGTAAGTGTAAAGTGTAAGTGTCTAATGGGGAAAATGTTAAGTGGTCCATAGTGAATGGTGTGTTAATATAGTGTCATAGATTGAATGTGTGTATAAGTGTCGAATAGTGAATGTGTGTATAATGTCATAGTGAATGTGTGTGTGTGTGTGTGTGTGTGTGTGTGTGTGTGTGTGTGTGTGTTGTGTTTCTAAATAATAATAACAAAGGCATGAAGTAAATAACACTACGTATAAAAATAAAATAAACAGAAGGTTAACAAGAATAATAAATAATTCAATAAATAAATAAAAATAAAATAAAATAAATAAGAAAGGTTTTAAAAAAAATAAAAATAAAAGATAGGCGTTAAACACACGTATAAAAATAAAAATTAAAAATAAGATAATAAAAATAAATATAATTAATAATAATAAAATAAATAAAAAGGTATTAAAAAAAAAATAAAATAAAAAACATAATGTTACACTAGTTATAAAATAAAAATAAAAAAGAAAATAAAAATAATAAAATAATAATAAAATAAATAAAAATATATTATAAATAATAAAAAGTATTAAATAAATAAAAAACATAATGTTATAAATATTATGATTAAAGCAGTAAAGTAGATAAGTTAAAGCAGTAAGCCCAGAAAGTTAAAGCAAGTAAAGCAGAAAGTTCAAGCAGTAAAGCAAAAAGAAAGTTAAAGCAGTAAAGCAGAGAATTAAAGCAGTAAAGAAGTAAAACAAAGGCATACTAATCCCCTACGGTGTTAGGTAAACACCTCTATTCGTTTTACTGCTTTACTGGCTTAAGGTATGTAAAGTATGATGTTGTTAAATAAAATTTCGTACAATTTGTTATTAAAATAAAATGTTTATATATTCAGACACTCTGAATTTTTTTTGTTATGTTTTTTTTTTAACCAAAGTAAGATATAAAAAAAGTATTAAAACAAATAAAATAGAAATAATAAATAAAAGTATTAAAAAAACAAAATAAAAAATATAAAAGAAAAATAATGTTAATAAATATATGAGTTAAAGCAGTAAAGCAGAGAGTTAAAACAGTAAAGCAGAGAGTTAAAACAGTAAAGCAGAGTTAAAGCAGTAAAACAGAGTTAAAGCAGTAAAGCAGAAAGTTAAAAGAGTAAAGCATGATTGTAAGCAGTAAAGCAGAAAAGTTTTATCAGCAGTAAAGCAGTTAAAACAAAAGCATATTAATCCCCCCTAGGTGTTAGGTAATAAACCTCTATTGTTTTACTGCCTTTACTGCTTTAAGGTATGTAATGTTAATGTTTTTAATAAAATTTCGTACAATTGTAGTAAAATAAAATGTTTATACATCAGACACTCTGAATTTTTTTCTTCTTACATACAATTTTTAAAAATTTATAAATTAAAAAGTATTAAGTAAAAATAATGTTAATAAATATATGTGTTAAATAATAGGTCTGTAATGAGTTACAGTTTTAGGTTCGCGAAAATGTTTTTAATAAAAATGTTTAAGTATGAAATAAAAATGAATGACTCATAGTATATTGAAACGAAATTCTTTTGAATAGTTTTTACATTGATTATCATATTTTTCGTTCAACGCGGGAATTTTGCGTCTGCGGACGCACGCGGCGACGGTTACGCGGAAATATTGCGCCTGCGGGCGCACGCGGCGGGCGGGAACGCGGAAATACTGCGCCTGCGGGCGCACGCGACGGCGGTTTCGCGGATGGGCTGACCTGCGGACGCGGGCTCGGACTCGGAAACGTTTGCGATCACTGTCTCAACTGTGTAACTCTTTGGATATATATTCTGTTATGCTATAAGTGTTATAAAAATACTAACTCGTATAGGAAGCATTCTTAGCATGCTTTGTAATATATTACACCATTCGAATCTCATACCTTATTACCTAGGGGGTAGACACCCATATTAAGGGCATTCGGGCTCAGGGGGGGCTAGAAAAGGCTTGAAAAAAAGTGGCACTAGTTGGCACTATGTGGACTCACTTGGCACTATTGGCATGCTCACTTGGCACTCATTGGCACTCACTTCGGCAAAACTCATTGGCACTGCATTGGCATCACTTGCACTCACCTGGCACTCACCTGGCACTTCATCTAATACTCATAGAACACTAATAGAACATCACTAGGTACTTCCTAACGGTGATTGGGAACCATCAAGCCATCAAAAGGTAGCGTGGGTCAAAATTGACCCATGGTATGCAGGCAAGGTCATAGGCTAAATATCATGGTCACAATACAAGGTAAAAGAATTCAAAAAATAGGGCTAGGACCTAAAGGAAGGGATAAAAAAATCTACCTGGGTCCAAATTTGCCGCACGGTATATGGCAAGGAAAGCCAAATATCAATGGTCAAATGCAAGGTAAAAGGACACCCAAAAATAGGGTAAAGCCCTAAAGGAAGGATCAAAAATTTAACGTGGGCCAAAATTTGACCATGGAAGCCAAAGGGTTGGTCGAGATTTCCTGGGCCAAAATTGACCCTGGAGAGACTCAAAGGGTTTGGTCGAAATTACCGTGGGCCGAAATGAACCCATGAGACCAAAAGGTGTAGCCAAAAATTACCGTGGGCCAAAAATTGACCCATGGAAGACCAAAGGGTAGCAAAAATTACCGTGGGTCATTTTTGACCCACGGTAGATCAAAGGGTTTGGTCGAAAATATCATGGTCAAGACAAGGTAACGACATTAAAAAGGGCAAGCCCCTAAAGGCTTAGCCAAAAATTACGCGTGGGCAAAAAATTGCCCATCGGTCGAAAAAATTGGGGGAGTCGTAAAATGAAGGGGGGGCAATACGTACAACGGTTGCTTGACGCAACCGTTTGGCGCCCCTTTCTTCGAAGGGTGCTAAAAATTTAGGTTTGCGAAAAATTAAGGTGCCCTTATAAAATTGTGGGTTCTCAAAAAATTGAGGGTTTCAAAAAAATTGGGGGTTCTCAAAATTAGGTTCTCAAAAAATAAGGGTTCTCTTGCAAAAATTTAGGGTTCTCAAAAAAAATACCGTGGCCAAAAAATGACCCATGGAAGATCAAAGGGTTGGTCGAAAAAAAAGGTAAAGGCCAAAAAGGTAAAGGCCCAAAAAGGTCAAGGTCAGGTAAAAAATTTGGGCCCAAAGAAAGGTCAGCCCAAAAGGTAAGGGTCAAAAAAAGGTCAGGCAGGTAAAAATGCACCCTCAGGAAAGGTCCACGGGAAGGTTAAAATCACCGTGGGCAAATATTTGCCCACGGTGTGCAAAAGGTTAGCCTACTGACCTTATATATATATATATATTATATAGATATATATATAATATATAATATATATATATATATATTATATAATATTATATATACAGTGGCGTATCCAGAAAATTTTTTCGGGGGGGGCCAGACAAAAATCGTTATATCTTATATAGTATATATATATATATATATTATATATATATATATATAATGATAATATTATATATATATAATATATAATATTATATATATATATATATATAATATATATATATATATTATATATTATATATTATATAAATTATATTATATATTATATATTATATTATAATAAAATATAAATATTATATAAGTATATATATATATTATATATATAATATTAAATTGGATGGACCAAATATTAAATTTCTAAGAAAAAATGGGAATAAGATTTAATAATAAATACTAAAATCAGTTTACCTAAATTGTTAAATTTAATCGCCGGGCATGAGTGTAGTAAGTAACCCACTTCCGCACGCCCCCCTTTTCGATATGAAGGAATAGAGATATAGGTCTTGAAACTTGGAATATAATCTATGTATGTGAATAAACTGATCACAGGCGAGTTTTGGTGACCGTAGGTCACCCCTAAAGGGGGTGCTGCCCCGAGAGCGTAGCGCTACGGCCCTCGTTTATACCCTTTTGGCTTTCCAAATCTGAGATTGAGTTAAGCCTAACGAGAGTTAGGTTCGAGCGTGATGACGTAATCTCGTCGGAGACGAGATTACGTCAGCGCGTGCGCATACACATACATATTATTATCATTATTAATTATTTATATTATTATTAACGTTCGGAAGATTCGATTTCTTCGGAAAGCAGATTTTTAATCGATCTGAGTCGAAAACGATCCGTCGTAAGGAATCGTTTTTACGCACTCCGACTGGTCGCTTTCCGCCGCGGGTTACTTCTTCGCATCCGGTTCAGACTCCGATTTCGATTTGGCAGCAGCTTGCCTCCGACTCCGAACTTATCGTATCGGTTGGTAAAATTTGGTAGGAGAGTTTAGATGATGAGGTACCCTCATTGTATACGAAAAGTTACACAACCCTGCATCCCCAGGGGGGGATGCTGGCCCCACTCAAACATTAAATATTGGCGTAGAAAGCTGAAACTCGGTATATATCTTTCATATAAGGTACTCATATCATATATGGATTAAATAGCAGTGCACATCCAAAAGGGGGGTCTCCAGCACCCCAAACCTGAAATATTGACATAAAACGAGAAACTTGGTATACACCTTTCTTATGATCTATCCTCACAGAGAAAATAAAAAAAAAAAAAAAAAAAAAAAAAAAAAAAAAAAAATAAAAAAAAAAATAAAAATAAAAATACAATAAAAAAAAATTTAAAAATTTAAAAAAATTTAAAAAATTTTTAAAAAAAAAATTAAAAAAAAATTAAAAAATTAAACATTTTTCATTCTTTTTAAGTTTATTACCAAAAAAATTTACGATTTTTATATAAATCAAACACCCTCAAAAGCCTCTGGAGCCTCTGGAGCCTCTGGAGCCTCTTGAGCCTCCTCAGCCTCCCCACCCTCCTCATCCTCCCTAGCCTCACGAGCCCCCCCATCTATGATCTATTGATTCATGTCATATTTTG
Organism: Trachelipus rathkii; assembly: GCA_015478945.1. Taxonomy (NCBI): domain Eukaryota; kingdom Metazoa; phylum Arthropoda; class Malacostraca; order Isopoda; family Trachelipodidae; genus Trachelipus; species Trachelipus rathkii. Next base: position 45,738 of record JABUQX010077095.1, read on the forward strand.
TATAACATAACACAAAACTTTTATTTATTTTTTGTTTTATATGCTTTAAACAGTTTTTGTTCTTACAAAAATTTTACCCTTTTCATATTTATAAGTTAAAAAAAAAAAGTCTAATTATTATACAGATCAATGAATATATGCTAACGTAACAAAGTTTTCACATCTATGAAGCAAACATAGCATCACATGAATATGAATATAACAGCACACTCACAAAATCTAACATATCTTAAACCGAAAAACAGTTAACATTAAACAAAGATTCCATACTTATACAGCACTAAAGGTAAACTAATACATTGAGTGAAGAACGTAACATAGTTACACTTTTTTCTAACATGTCACTGATATTTGACACAGTGGGAAGTAACATTAACAAAAATTTATCATAACCTTGTTTAATCATCAATAACTGATCATGAAGATATGCTAACGTAACAAAGTTTTCAACGAATCAATAAAGCAAACATACAATCACTGAACATAGA
>JABUQX010077096.1:7500-10000 GCA_015478945.1 Trachelipus rathkii
CTTCTCTCACACGAATTTTGTGTTAATTAATATTGAGAGTCCCAGACTTGCTTGCTGTGGTGCCTCCTTCTTTCCAGCAAATTCGTCCCTGTAGAATTCCTTTTCATCAATGTTTTTCCTGCTGTATTTAATCTTCCTCTCTTCCAAACCTCCGTCTGCGCTCACCTGAGAGACATGTGTTAGTTAGACTTAGGTTTGGGAAGCTCTTACATCCCTAATTATTCTGCTCCATCCTTGAAAAGGGCTCTGAGCGTGGATGGTGGGTACCTATATATATATAATATATATATATATATAATATATATATTATATATTATATATATATATAATATATAATATATATATATATATATATATATATATATATATATATATATATATATATATATATATATATATTAAAGAAAATAAAGAAAAAACCTATTTGTGTATTTATACATTCTAAAAGGTTTTATGCGTTCTAACACGTTTATCTTGACAATAATCATCATTGTATTAATAACGCAAAATAACACATACCATTTAGAGTTACTACCATTTTTACGCGCCTACCACACACATAGAGCAACCACATAAGAAATTTAAAATTAGCATTAAAGAGAGTATGGCCTGAGATTGAAATTTATGTAAAAATAAAATGGTGTGTTTTAATAATCATTTTATGTGTTAATAAACACTGTTATCAATGAATGTTATGAATAAAAATAAAATAGCATGTGTTAATAATCATTATATGTGTTAATAAACATTGTCATGTGTTAATAACTCATTGGTATGTGTTCATAAGACAATGGTATGTGTTAATAACAAATTATGCGTTAATAACTCGTTGGTATGTGTTAATAACATAATGGTATGTGTTAATAACACATTATTATGCGTTAATAACACATTGATATGTGATAATAACATTATAAAACGATTAGAAAAAAATTGTGGAGTTAGAAGCATAGAAAATAAATCTTTGAGAATCAAGGTTTTTATATTTAATAACAATAGGAATATCAAAATCAAGAAATAGAGACAATAACAAGAATAAGAACATGAAATAATAGAAAACAACAAGAATAACAACACCAATTAAGAAATAACAGCAAAAATAACAAAAAATATTAAGAGATAACTTCAAGAAATAAGAGGCACAACAACAAGATTAACAAAGAGAAATAAGAGACAACAACAAGAATAACAACAAGAAATAAGAGACAACAACAAGAAAAACAACAAGAAATAATAGGCAACAACATGAAATAAGAGACAACAACAAGAATAACAAAAAGAAATAAGAGATAACAAACATGAATAACAACAAAAAATAAAAGATGCAACAAGAATAACACCAAGAAAACAAGAGACAACAACAAGATTAGTAACAAGAAATAATAAACAACAGCAAGAATAACAATAAGAAATAAGAGACAGCAACAAGAATAACAACCAGAAATAGGAGACAGTAACAAGAATAACAACAAGAAATAGAGACAATAACAAGATAACAAGAAATAGAGACAATAAAAAAAGAATAACAACAAGAATAAAAGACAACAAAAAGACTAACAACAAGAAATAGAGACAATAACAAAAATAACAACAAAAAAAAGATAATTTCTTTACCAAATAAAATAAGCAAAATAAATAAAATAGGAAAATGTTGAAAGAAAAAAGAAATAATCATTGTGCAAAATGGAGGAATTGAGAAAATGAAGTGATTATAAGATCTGTCAAATGACTATATTCATTTAACAAACAAAATTTAGGTAGGAAGTGACATCACACACACAGGCACATATATATATAGTATTATAATTAATATTAAATTATTTATATATATATATATATTATTTTTATTATATATAATTATATGATATAGTAGTGATAATAGTTAATAATATATATATATATATATTATATATATATATATATATATATAATATATATATATATAATCAGAGGCGACTCCTATAACTCTGGCGTGCTCGGGCTTGAGCCCGAGTTATCGTAGGTAGAAACGATCGATCTTTCTAAGACAAATTTTATAAATGTTACGAGTATAAAATTCTCTGTATTTTTTTTGCGAAAATTAGTCATATGAAAGAAATTATTACATACAATACATATAAGAGATTATTTAAAATTATTTAATTAAAAAAATGTAATTGAATAATGCTATTTTTCTATCAAATATAAAAGAGCTGTTACGGCCTGGGTCTTCTCCGAATAGGGCGGACGTGAAAGAGACGATAAACAGTTACCCATAGAAATATATTTAGTTACTTTAAATGAAAAAGTTTAAATTAGGCATATACTTAGTATCTAGTAAATTTTTATTGAGTTATATGATATATAATGCATATTATATTTTTAAATATTATTTATTAGTATATTAATATGAATTATACTATATATATATATATATATTATATATATATAACTATATAATATTTATATAGTTTAGCATATTATTAATAGAATATATATATATGAGGTAGTATATAGTAGT
>JABUQX010077096.1:12500-15000 GCA_015478945.1 Trachelipus rathkii
AGTACTGTTTCCACATTTGGGGGGGCCCCGGCTCCACCCTTCTTTTGGATAGGGTTGAGTCCTAATGCTAAGAGACTAATAAACTGTCCCCCTACTTTCAACTCCCTTGACCCTCTTTCTCTGCGACGTGACGTTGGCGCACACTATCTCTTTTTCTATAGGTACGTACAGCGGTAGATGCTCACAAGGGGAGTTGGCCGCTGTATCAGCCACCTCCATTGCCGTCGCCCTCGCAATACAAGGGGTGCCATGCTCTCGCATGAAATTTGCGTGATATTGAAAACCCAAGACTTGTTCGTTGTGGTGCATCTTCTTTCCAGCTACTTCTGTTTCTGTGAACTCCTTGCCTTCTTTCTGTTTTCCAACCTATATTTAATCTTTCCTCTCTTTAAAGCCCAACTCTGCGCCACGCTGAGAGATTTGCCTTACACTGGGATTGGGTGGGGTTTCTTCCTTTTATTTTCTGCCCCCTCCTTGAAAAGGGCTCGGCCCGTGAGTGGTGGTTAACTGTAAAATATATATATATATATATATATATATATATATATATATATATATATATATATATATATAATATATATTATATATATATATATATATATATATAAAAAGAATAATATATATATATATATATATTATATATATATATATATATATATGACCTCTGATCCCAGACGATGCTGGGGATTGTGATAACGAATTTTTTTTGTTAATATAGAACCACACGAATTATGATTAACATAACCAAGCTATTTTCGTTACCATAAACGGAATATGTTAGTGCCCTTGACGAAAAAGTTGGTACTAGTAACCAAATTTTTCTTAGCCCAACGAACATTTAGTCAATTATTTGGTTGTGATTACCGAATCATTATCAACAAAACTGAATTTAGTTATAAGAACCAAAAAACCTTTGTTATATCAACAAGTTTGGTTACAAAACATACATATAATTTGTTACGATAACAACCAGCATTTATTTCCTCTTACAAACTTCTCTAACCAAACTCGATTAGTTAGAGCAACTAACAACATTTGATTCAAAATCGAATTTAACAAAATATTTTCAGTAACATTACCAATATTTTGTCATTAAACTCGAAACCAAAACAATTTGTTTACCATAGATAACCAATTTTTTTATGTATGTTCTGGCTGGATCTCCAGACGAGGTATGCAATAGTAGAACCTCTGATCAGACGAGTATGAGCGCAGGCCATCATCCGACATACTACAAATTCCACTCAACTCCTCATGAACAACTACCAAATTACCATTTACCAATCAATTTAAATACAGGTTAACAGATAAAAATAAAGTTTAGTTAATATATATATATATATTATATATATAATATATATATATAATATATATATATATATATATATATATATATATATATATATATATATATATATATATATATATATATATATATATATATATATATATATATATATATATATATATATATATATATATATTATATATATATATATATATATATATATATATATATATATAATATATATCTTATAATATATATAATATATATATATATATATATATATATATCACTCTATCTACTTCCCAACAGTGCCAGAAAGTTTATTTTCCTGACCTATCTTCATTAGCAAAGTATAACAACTTAATAATAGCCGGGACTTCAATGCACTCACACATACACTCACACGCACACGCACACGCACACGCACACACACGAACACACACCTCAAGAGATTATTCACTTATAGACAACTTACATTCATCCTGTATCCTAAACAACTGTGATCGACTTACTTTCCTTCCTTAACAACATATCCAAAACCCCACATCCCATGATATCTCCATCTGCTCCCTCAAAATTCAAGTCACCTCAACATGGTAAAACTTTTTATACCCTATTCTTGAATTACATCCCAATACCAATCTTAATTTAACAAATACCCTACACACACACACCTACACACACCCACACATCCTTAAAAAAACACACATATGAACCACACGCAAACAAGCTGGAAAGCTTTTACAGACCTCGTATAACTAGATTTACATTTCATCCATATAGCCAATTTTACCTTTCTCAACAAATTAACACAACACTTCAATAAAATTATTCTAAACACATAAAAAAAAAATTATCCAAATTGCCACCGTAAACGACAACACCAAATTTTTACCAGAAATTGTCATCCTCATTGAACAAAAGAAACTCCACCAGACAAACTTAATCTAGGCTAATTAACCAAATTATAGACCAGCAGTTAAATAAACCATCTAATTAACTAAACCACAAGACTACAAGACTACAAGACCACTAAACCATCACTAGACCAACACTAGAAACATATTCCGAACAATAAAAAAAAATCCCCACTTCTCACACTCAACCACTACCATCACACTAAGCAACTATAAGCAAAACAATAAAATATCCAGCCCAAATAAACATAGTCTTATGTCACACTATTCTAAAATTAGTTACAGATCCACAAAC